>VUQI01013703.1:2230-37493 GCA_015106735.1 Paratilapia polleni
TTTGTTTTTTTTTTTTTTTTTTTTTTTTTTTGCATACGTCCCCTCTTTCTCTCTGCCTCTCTCTTTCTGACATGTTCTTTGGTGCTCTGGGAATTCATTCAGTGAATTGCTCTAGTTAGAAATGACAAAACAGAAATTGGAAGAATATTTCTCTAACAGAAATGACTGTGCAGGGACTGTGGAGTAAGAAGAATTCTGCTGATGTGTTGAGGGACATAGAGTGGAGCCCTGAATGGCATTTCCGAGCATTTTACATTTTTACAGTCCAGCAGCTCCACAGGCATTGGCAATGATGTGCATGAGAGTCATGAACACATTCATGTTCACTGCTGGAAAAGCAGACAGACTTCTTTTCAGCTCCCAGTAGAGCCAAAATGTTATGGATCATTTTGTAGATCTGGAATTACTACATATTTTGAAAAGCATACTGCCTGCATCTTTAGGTAAACTAAACTCCACAGACACTCATTGGGCACTTTGTTAGGTACACCTGTTCAACTGCTCATTAATGCAAATATCTAATCAGCCAATCACATAGCAGCAACTTAATGCATTTAGGCATGTAGACATGGTCCAGATGACCTGCTGAAGTTCAAACTGAGCATCAGAATGGAGAAGAAAGATGATTTAAGTGACTTTGAATGTGGCATGGTTGGTGGTGCCAGAGGGGTTGTTCTGAGTATTTCAGAAAGTGCTGATCTACTGGGATTTTCCCCACACAACCATCTCTCTGGTTTACAGAGAATGGTCTGAAAAAGAGAAAATATCCAGTGAGCAGAAGTTCTCTGAGTGAAAATGCCTTGCTGATGCCAAATAACCACTTGTTGCAACCAAGGTATGCAGAAGAGTGTCTCTGAATGCACAACACATCGAACCTTCAAGCAGATGGGCTACAGCAGCAGAAGACTACACTCCTGTCAGGAAAGAACGGGAAATTGAGGCTACAATTAGCATGGGCTCATGAAAATTGCACAATAGAAGACTGGAAAAACGTTGTCTGTCTCAATTTCTGCTGCGACATTTAAATGGTAGGGTCACAACTTGGTGTAAACAACATGAAAGCATGAATCCATCCTGCCTTGTATCAACGGTCCAGGCTGGTGGTGGTGGTGTAATGGTGTGGGGGAAATTTTCTTGGCACACTTTGGGCCTCTTAGTGCCAACTGAGCATCCTTTAAACACCACAGCTTAGCCGAGTAATGCTGCAGACAATGTCCATCCCTGTGTGTGTCCAGTGTTCTGATGGCTGCTTCCAGCAGGATAACGCACCATGTCATAAAGCTCAACTCATCTCAAACTGGTTTCTTGAACATGAGAAAGAGCCCATTGTACTCAAATGGCCTCCACAGTCACCAGATCTCAATCCAATAGAGCACCTTTGGGATGAGATGGAACGGGAAATTCACATCATGGATGTGCAGCCAACAAATCTGCAGCACCTGTGTGATGCTATCATGTCAATTTGGACCAAAATCTCTGAGGAATGTTTCCAGCATCTTGCTGAATCTATGCCACGAAGAATTAAGGCAGTTCTGAAGGCAAAAAAAAAGGGGGTTCAACCTGGTACTAGCAAGGTGTACCTAACAAAGTGGCCAGTGAATGTATTCTGTCAGTTCACAATTCAACAGCGTCAAGACTTAAGATCAGTTGGTGTTCAACATTTTTGATGTTCAGTACAACTGTTTTCTTCCAACAACGTTCAGCTACAGATTCAAAATAAAACAAGTGGTTCTTCACCATAAATCACACTTGACCAAATTTATTATAGCCTGTTTTAGGCAGAACCAAAAAATATTTATGTCAACTCAATCAACTTACTTCTGGCCTGTGATATTTAAACTGTAACAGGCAATCACATTCTTTGTATTCCCTTACTAGTTTCATATCCTATTATTCTCAGTCCCAAATCCGTTGCAAGTGAGAAAGTAATACCTCTTGCAATATAACTATTGCTCTGCCTGAAACATTTTAGCAGGCAAAGAAAACTTTCTAGCAACTCCATCACATAAATCATGCTCCTAACCACACAAATGTGTGTCAGCAGGTGTCATGTAACAACTGCCCTTTGCCCAAGTAACGCCCCACCGTGTTAAAGACTAAAACTGTGAATGCCAAGCTGGATAAATAGTCTGTCTTGTCTAGCCTTATAAATGCTTCGTTATGCAGCTGCCCACTGCTGTTTTATACTTTCGTGACTTACCAGAGTGTCGTCTTTCCAGCCTGAGTGCCCAGTCTATGACTATTGCCATCTGTCCCATGACTCTGTCTTCGGTGACTTCTATTTGCTCTGCTCTATCACTCATGTCTTGTCTGCATCTTCTCAGACTCAGTCAGTCTTCTGTTTATCCACAGCATTTGTGCAGAGTAGATCATTCATGTAGCTAGGGGGAGTTCATGTTAATTAATCCTTTTTAAATACCACACTGACATCTGATCCACCGTGTTTTTCGTTTAACAACTCATTTGGAATGTAATTTTTTAAACTTTTGCTGACATTTGCCTTTTGTTTACATTTTTCATTAATTGATGAATAGGTAAAGAAGTTGATTTATGCAACAGTTTAAACTCTGAGAGGCAATTTTGTTATCTTTAATGAATGTTTGATTTTGTAACCATATGTTACACAAGTTAACCTTTATTTGCTTCTTCTTTTCTTTCTGATATCATTTTATTTTATTTCCAAATAATTATGTTTCTTAAACATTTCCTTTTGCTTTTCACAGTAGGTAGAAGTAAGGCTCAATGACAGCCTAATTTTTAAATGAAAAGCACATTTTGGTTTCCTGTGTTAACCCCTCTTTACTGATGTATTACTACACAGATGATAACCCTCCGGCCCAAAAGCTCATACTTTACCTTACCTTTTGGTTACAGCGTAGTTAACTGTCTGTGGTGTCTGTGGTGCCTCAGCTTTGCTTTCAGATGACTCGCTTCTTTGCTTTGTTCAAATGGTCTTTTTTTTTTCATGCTGTGCTTTGACGACAGGCCACATCTCCTCATCACATGAAAAAATTGGTTGGTGGGCCGGCGAGGTTGCTCCACACCTCCCACTGCTCACTGCGATTTGTTTCTTATTGATAGAAAATGCCAAAGACCTTATAACACAAAGCTAAGAATGTACTTAAGGAAAGTAAAATCAGCAAAAGGTATAATAAATATTAAGTCTTTCATGCGGCAAAACTGTCCTTGCCATTGTTGTAATGCATTATATAATGAACTACTGAATAATTGGTGCTGATATATTAATATATAAGCAGCATTTTAATAATGTAGCTGATCGTGGTGGAGCTAATGTTTTGGTGTGGTGTTCTACTCTACAGTACAAGCTCATCCATTTCCTTTATGAGAAATAATCTGCAGTGAAAAATAAAGGAGTCGAGGTGGAAAGAGCCAGTAGATGTAAATAAAAATCTGAAGTATGGTATTTCAGTAAATGTAACACTGTAATGTAACACTGTTAAACAATTAAATGTGTTTTTTTATTGATTATATGAAGAATAAATCAGTACATCTGATGACCATAGGTAAATGTATTCTACCTAAATTTGTTACTTGTTATTTGACACTTTCAAAAATATATGGGCTCAATTTAAAGTATTAATTAATATGAAAAACATCTTGGAATGAGTCGGCCAAATGAGGCACTATCAGAACTCAAAAATCCAAACTGCAGAGTGACATTTGATCAATGATTTCAGAGCTTGACATCAGAATATCTACATTGTTTGAAAAGATTTTGGTTTCAGTCTCAAACTGTCAAATAGCAAATGGTAATTCTTTCATGAATTACCATTTGCACTGATGTTCAGTGCTCATGCAGGCAGAAATATGTTGAGGTAGAGATGCCAAATTCTTCATACCGGCAGCCTGAAAAAAAAAAAAGCGCAAAATGAAACGCCGCCACAAAACATGTCACCTTTAGAGTTACAGATGTGACTCTCGTATTTCCTCAACTGGAAAAATTCTCTCTTACTGCCATAGATGCTGCTGCACTTAACTGAGCTGAGCACCACTTTCTTTTTCTGTGAAGACTGTTGAAAGGCATTCTGGAAATCAGTAATTGAAGTGAGGGCTCCCTGGGCAGGTTAAAACAAAGTGCAACAAAAATAAATACATAAATTAACTAATAAAATAAAATAAAAAACAAAAAAGGGAAAGTGTAAAAGTTGAATACAGTGACTGCAGATTTTCTTTTTTCCTATTTTGGACAATTTTTAATTTCAAAATTCTAGGCGTGCTGCAGATTGTTGAATACACTTGAGGTCAGCCAATTGCACCTGATAAACCAGTAAACACGGCTGTTAATATTATATAAAATTGCAGCCAGTTCTCTCTTTGAGGAGAGAACACTCTGACCTTGAGGTAATGAACTCATAACATGTATATAAATGTACCATCTGTTGTAATGCTATGCATGAGTTGGTACAGGTATTCGTGATGGAATTTTGAGTTACTCTCTATCATGGAGTGGTTGATTTTCTAGGCCTATTATACTGAGTCACTTTGTGATGCTGTGCCATATTGTGTGCTAACCACCAATCAGAGAGTACTGATGGAGGGAATGTCTGGCCATGTTTGAGTGAGAATCTGTTATTGAGTGACTTTTTGCTCTGGAAGCCATTTCAGAATAAAATCTGCATAATTGCTGCCCTAAAATGTGACAGGCTATCATTATCTCCGGACAGCAGCTCTTTTTCAGCTATGCTCAATCCTTTTTAGAATATAATTTGGTCAAAATTCAGTGGACACAAAGCCTGTTTTTGTTTTTTCCAACTCTGGCTCCTCTTACATCCCCATAACACTTGAAAGCTAAACTGCTGCAGTAATTACAGTCACATAGCTCTGATCATTTGCCAGAGGTTGGACATTTAATCTTATCAGAAGCAATCAACATAAGGAACAGCTCTAATATCCCCCATGAAAGACTGTAAATGCATTGCTCCTTGATATTTTTACATTCATAGCCTGCAAACCATTATATTTATATTTCCTTTTGTAAATTAGGCACTATGAGCTGAGAAAGTGACAGTGGTGCTGCTATGCTCCATTACAGCTAAGCATTCTGGGCAAAGACATTCCCTGCTCATCTTCAAAATTGCTCTTATCACACAAACATGCACACAAGAAGCCTTTAATACTTTAATGTTTGCAGCAGAACAAAAATACCAGTAACATCATATCTGTCTGCATATTTTCATTTTTACTTTGTACAATACCATTATCAAGTGTCCTAATTACACAGACGGAAGTAACAGCACAAAAAATTGGTGATGCACAGAACTGCAGGACTTAACAAGTTCATTTGCCCTTTTCTTGCAATCTCTGATGGCTGCAAACCTCCCGCTAGTATGGACATTGCTGACACTGCACACAAGTGGCTTGCATTCATAGACAAGTTGACAGCATCCATTAGTGACTTTATAGAGGTAATGATTAACAGTCGCCACTGTACACTACAGACCAGCTCCAAAATAAATATTTGCCTGCAACCAAAACGCCATTTTCAAACACTATTTGCATATTTTATACAGAATAATGCTGCAAATAGTGTAACTGTTGTACTGTATGCATTCCAGATCAAAATATTGTTAAAATCTTTGCACATGTAAGTACATAATATATGCCACAGAAAAATGCTGGCATTTACTATGCATGTACATAAAAACTCTATGATTCTTGTTAATGTGTTTGATTAAGATGATATAGACCAGAGGGTTGCCAGGTATTGTTTAGGATGGTAAAACATAGGTTGGAGCACAAGGATACATACAAGGAGGGCATGTGACACAATTTCTTTCAGTACAGTGATATTGAGATTTATGCACAATAAGATCTGTCTTCTCGTGGCCTCCTATTAGATAGTCACCTGTCAATGCATGCAAAGATTACTTTGCCTTTTTTTAAACGTAAGTAATGTCTGCCTAATCCTTTCCATTGATTCAGGTTAAAAGTTTGAGCTTAACTTCTAACAGTTGAGTCAGGCATTCAGAGGATCTAAACCCTACTGCTCAAGGGAGAACATGTGAAACATGGGGAGCCACCAACATAATCACCACATGATACTCAGTCTCCACTCCCAGACATTAAAGAGAATCTGGGTCCTTCATGCCAGTTTAAAAGCATCTTCATGGGAAGGAAATTTTGTGTCGCTTTATGGAATCAAAAAAAGTGCTGTTTTCATGTTCTTTATGGACAGATTTGTCATCTTGCTGATGAATATTTTATAATAACCCAAAGAGTTTTAAATCAAAAACTCCAAGGCATACATAACACTAACTTGCTGGCATTGCTACAGTGATAAAATTGTATTTGATCTAAGCTCTCGCAATCTGCAGCTTCCTCTTCAGTGCTGGAGGTTGACTGACTTTGCTGTGGTAGAAACCGGCACTATAATTATCAGTAATTACATGTTTTTCCTTCCATGGCAGTGTTTACATGTGTTGTGTTTAATTTTAGATTTCACCATTAAATGATTCCCAACTCTCACTTATTTGTGAGAGCAGTAATAATTATGATGATTGTCAGTGTAAAAGCAGGGAATCAGAAGAGGCTTTCAGGATTTTGTGTACGAGAGGCTGTATTTTCTGTTTTATTGCTGTTTCTGTTAGAAGATGAGGGTTTGGAGGCTGAATGAGGTAGCACAATGACAGTTTCAGTTGAGAACAGTTATGCTCGTTCAAACCGAAATTCAAATTCAAAGGGTTTATTGGCATTGAATATTTAGCTAAACAATATTGCCAAGGACTTTTGAATATAAAATTAATAATCCATCCTTCCATCCATCCATCCATCCATCCTCGCATCCATCCAGCATCTCTGGTAGCTGGCAGGTGAAAATAGGAAGGGGAGTGTGTCTTTCCAAATGTGGACAAACACCTGTCTCCCCAGCCCGAAGACTTTTGTTTTTAACAAACTCCAATTATTTCCCCTTAATGAGCTCCCGTAGTGGTCGATGTGCTCTCCCATCATCATTACTGCAGGGACAGCAGTTGCAGTGCTGGGCCTGACTGGCAGCTTACACAGACCTGTTCTCCCTGACTGACTGCAGGCTGCACTTCCTGACAGCTGGAAGCCAGCCTCCTGGAGCACAGCATACACTCACACACAAAAAGAAATACACAAGCACACAGATGCATGAACTTCTGTGGCCACTCAAAGTTTATACTTGGAATACTGGGATTTCAATTCAATATCACAATTACTTTGATACCTAAAAAATCATTAATAGTACTGTACCACACCAAACAAGAACAACTTGCCGAAGATACACTGTACTTCCTTTTTAACCCTTAATCATGCCATTTCCCTTTTTTCTTTTTTTGAGCTACAAAAAGACAAAATTAATTTTGATCTTTAAACAATAAAGAAGCAAAATATAAAAGGAGGTGTGGAGATATTGTAGATGTCTTGACGCATCAGTTTAAACACATTACTGCTAAATACCCACTGACACAGTAGATTTGAACTCTGTGTGGTCAAAATAATCTCTGATAGCTACAATGAAATGACAGTAGTTCATTTCCTTATTTTAGCTGTTTTGATCCCTGTGTGTATATATAAGCCCTATGAAGATGATAGTGACAATAAATTTTAGCATGCAGAAGCTTTGGTTTGCACATTTGATGAAAGTATTTACAATTTATCAAATAAAATCATTCAATCATTTTATTTCTCTTCGATTCAATCTCCCAAGAGAAAGTAAGGTTTGAACTCATTTGTGATTGCATTACTCCAGACAGGAGTGCAAAGGTCAGCAGCAATGTAAAAAGCAGCAGCCATAGCTGAAAGAAAGCTATTAACCTGGCATTATGTTCTTGGTATCTGTGTTTGATTTAAGCAGTGATAGAAATATGAGTACAGTGGTAAATTTCCAGACTTTCTGAAAAAATATGGTTAAAACTCTTCAAAGAGAAATTGCTTCTTTTCATAATGTATCATTATAATGATTAATATAACTTGCATGGAGTCACAATAGCTTTCACATCACATTTCACAGTACTGGTTCTACCTGCTGGTGCTGCATGCAGAGAGGCCTAAAAGAGTCTTTAAAGACCCCAAAAAAGAAGATGAAATAGAAAGCTATTGCACTGTAGCATATGGTATCTACACCTTCACTTAAGGAGGGGTTTGAATGCAGCATGTTACATATCTGTGAGTTAACGAGTTGAAATGATGCAAGATTATGTGTTAGCTAAAAACATATCTGATGCAAAGTGTCAGACTGTACAGTCTGACACACATCAAAGTAAGCCTATCTCAGCAGTTTGCAAACATTGTAGGTAATAAGTGCAGAGTTGTTAAGAAATGTAGTTTGCCATGGTGTATTTGCCCATAGGCAATATTGGGAAGCTTACTAGTTTCCCTGTCAAAATAATAAGAAGTAGTGTAAACAACATAGTTTGGTGGGAGGATCTTTATTTTAGGTGACTGATAGTGGTTGAATTAATTAGTATGTCCACTTAGGTTTGACACTGAGCATTTGTTGACAAGATTTTCACTGCTTATAAAAAGAGCTTTACACTGTGCACTGAACCTTGTTCTTATATAGTCATGTGAGAAAGAAAATTTTCACAGGACTCTGTGCAGTCATTTGAAAAACTAAGTACACCCTTACTTCTTCCATAGGAATTAAGAGTGTAAGTAGCAGTCAGGTGCTGCTAATCAAATGCACTTCATTAATTGATCGTCACCAAGTGTGACCATCCCTATAAAAGCGGTGGTTTTCTGCGCTGGAGCATTCAGGCGTGTTAACACAATGCCACAACTTTCCAAGGAAAGGACATCCCAGCAACTCACCCCAAGTTCAGACTGTGCAATGCTTAGAGAAATTCCAAAAAACCCAAGAGCTACATCTCAAACTCTACAGGCGTCAGTTAGCATGTTAAATGTTAAAGTTCATGACAGTATATTTAGAAAAAGACGCAACAAGTATGGCTCGTTTGGAAGGATTGCCAGGAGAGAGCCTCTTCTCTCTAAAAATAACATGGCAGCACAGCTTGGGTTTGCAAAGTTGCATCTGAACAAGCCACACGACTTGTGGAACAATGTCCTTTGGACACCAAAGTGGAGCTGTTTGGTCATAATGCACAATGCCATGTTTGGTAAAAACCAAACACAGCATATCAGCACAAACACCTCATAACAGCTGTCAAGTACAGTGGTGGAGGGGTGGTGATCTGGGCACAGGACCTTTCAGTCCACCATGAACTTCTCTGTATACCAAAGTATTCTGAGTTAAATGTGAGGCCATTTATCTGACAGCTAACGCTTGGCCAAAATGGGGTCATACAACAGGACAATGATTCCAAGCACAGCAGCAAATCTACAACAGAATGTCTGAAAAAGAAAAGAATTGAGGTGTTGAAACACTGTGTTGGGACCTTAAGAGAGCTGTGTATAAACGAATGCCTGCAAACCTCAGTGAAGTGAAGCAGCACTGTAAAGAGGAGCAGGCCAAAATTCCTCAACAATGAAGTGAGAGACTGAGAAAGTCATACAGAAAATACTTACTTCAAGTTACTGCTGTTAAAGGTAGTTGTACAAGCTACTGAATCATGGGGTGTTCTTAGTTTTTCACAGGACTGTAACGGAATTAAAATATTGATGGGCTGGTTAAAGCCATTGCAAACAGGTTGTTTTGTGCACCGATTTGATTGGTAGATGAGGCGGCTCAAATTTAAGAAAGGGAACCAATTAAAGTCATTAATCCTCAAAATTTGAGTACAGCTTTGCTGTTGGGAAATATGCCAAAAAAGGCATTTCTGCATGGCAAAAAGATGCAAAGCAGCAGAATGAATGTTAATTCTATATAGAAGCTTTGTTTTCCCCCAAAATTATCATATATTTGCAGAATACATTACAAACCGTTCAACATTTCATTAGTAACTATCATTTAATATTTTTTTCAGTAACTGTTATTAATTATAATAACATGTAAAAACATGTTATTTGCAATTTACTTATTATGCAAATCCATTACGTATAACTAGTTACTCCCAACACTGTCTATAGCATGGCTGGAAAAACTGTTACAGTAAAGTAGTCTCTTGAGTCCATGTTCAGTCCTGTATAAAACATACATGAGACAACATATGAAGGCTAATGTGAGCATCATCATCATAAACTAAATGATAAAGCAACGTAAACTGTCTAAATTTAATAAGGAGCACCTCTGCAGTATAGTGCCAAAAGACAGTGTAATAATTTAAGAGCAACCTTTTTTAGATTAGGCTAGTGTGGGGCAAATTCCCCAAAAATGTCTCAGTTAATTCTGTTGGCAGCTACCACTTGGTAATTCAACTTTGTTTATGCATATCATGTACTAATGTAATATATGATCATCCTTGTTTGACTTTAAAGAAGGTTAGGAAAATGTGTTGGAAATTGTATATGTATAGTGACATAACTATCCTCCAGTAATTCTAACAAAAGCTGGAGCGATATCAGCATGGATTTTGCATATTTTTCATTAAATTGAAAGATACACTAACGAAGTTGTCTTAACATTTTACATTAATTTATTGTCTTAAAAACAGCATTTTCTTGTTCTTATTCCATTTGGTTTACCCTCTAATCCCCACTTTGTGAAATCTGAAAGAAAATCAGCACTAATTCACACACTGTGGAACGTTAATTTATAGTTTGGCTCACACAACAGATAATACTGGGTAATTTTCTGCCTTTTCATATGTAAAGTAAATTGTGGTTTATGTGGCTTCTCAGCAATATGAAAATTAATTTTTCTAGTGCTCCTTCACAAATCCTCAGAATCCCACAAAAAGTACATATGCACATTTCTTTCTTTGATTGTTCTTGTTAGCTTTAAAATTCTAATAACAATCGGTTTTGCTGTTTTTACCAACTTTATATTCTGTTGGATAGTCTTGTTTGTAAAATATTAATGCAAATGAAGTGCAAAAAAGCACTATATACATATAAATAAAAAAAAGTGAAATTGACAAAAAAAAAAGTCTAAACTTTAAGTACAAATTGAAGATCTCAGGTTGCATTTAGGAGGAGGTCAGCTATATAGTTGGTAGCTAATCCACAGTTGCCTTAAAGTAGATTGTTAAAAATGGGATTACAAACTATTGAGATATGTTCTCTGTTGTTAGACTTGGTTATGAATTTAGAGGTTGCATTTCTTAATCAGGTGAAGTTTAACAGGATTATTGTAAGAGTTAAGAGAATAGTGCACCGCAAAAATCATATTGGGAATAAATGAATTCATTAACCACTGTTCTAAGTTTCTAGCATATATAATGACCTGATTTTACAATGTCTGAGTTAGAAAAAAAAAGAACAGAAATAATATGCTGGTTAGTATTATTAGGTACTGTCTTTCTGCTTGTGGATTATGTGATAGCACTTTTTTGATGAAATACTGTATGTAATACTATTTAGTGTCCAGTACGTACATGTGGAGGGCATTTAAATAAGTGAAGTAAAAAAAAACGGTCACATTGTTTGTCCTCAGAATATAAATGGTAAGTGATTTTGAGTTTTGTAACATATAGTATATAAAATTTAATGCTATCCTGCAGTAGCACATAAATTAAATTAGCAGGAGCCCAAGAACAGAACCCTGTGGGACTTCACATATTAGCATTAGTGGAGCAGACTGATAATTACCACTTTCCAAACAGAGTGACATTCCACAAAGATAAGAATAGAACCAATCAGCAAGCAAACCTGATATGACCAAATACTAACCAACAGTGTCAAAAGCTAGGGACAAATCCAACTATAGTAAACCAGTGTGTTGACCACAGCCAGCTGCTAAGAGAAGAACATTTAAAAACCCAAAAGAGAGCAGTTCCTGTGCTATGACATGTCCTAAGACCCAACTTAAATTTCATAAACAGAGTATAAAGTATAGAGTGGAAGAAAATAAAATGTCAATTCTTCAAAACTATCTGAGTATTGTAGATCTGCTTTGTTATGTTATACCACTGCTTTCAACATATTGCAGTTAAATGCCACCAAAGATGAATGACTGCCTTAAACATTACCATAAATTTAAGCCAGCTTCTCTCCGACACTGGATTCAAAACCGGGTGTCATTATTTCTTTTTATTGTATTGCATTACATTTAACAGTGCTTTTGTCTTCTGGTGTTATGAAAATGGGTGTTAAGAAATACAGTAATGCCTACATCTACATATCCAGTATATAAGTAGGTCAGTTATCATTGTAACAAGAATATTTACACTGAGAGGTTGCAGTGCCAGTGCCCCCTTACTCTATGACTGACGAATGGGCTGGCTGCGAACTGTGGACTTGTACCCTGCCAGCAGCATTGCATTGAATGAGCTGAACACAGTGACCTTGATACCCAGACTCAGAGTTGGTAAGGAATGAAGACTGACAGAAATGTAATGAAGTGTTTGGGAATATTAAGTGCCATTCTCACTGACATTGAATTGCAGTTTAGTAGTTTTATTATTCCAAAATTGCCCACTGCAACTGTAGAACGTCTATCCAGGACTCAAAGTCACCCCATAAATGCCGTAAAAAGAAGAAATAAATGGTTTGAAGCAATATTGCAACCTGTGATGAAAAGCAGCCAGTTCCCTGTTATACATTTATTTAATATAGTACAGACACTGTTACTAGCAATCAAACCATTTCTGCCACCGGTGAATCATGTGTAAAGAAATAATTGCCAATGAGGTAAAACACATTTGAATTCATACAATATATAAGAGCAGACTGTGTTTGCTTTCCCAGCCAAGCATTTGCCATCTACCCATTTTTCTTGTGGCCCAGATCCCTACTTCATCTAACCGAGATTGGTTCTTGATACCACTGTTGTCACTTCTCAACCCTGCCTTCTCACAACTCCAAGCACTGACAAGATTCAGAATGAGGCACACACACGCTCACAAAAATAAAAAATAAATAAAGAAATAAAATCTGAAAATTGTACCCATGTGTTAAGGTGTGGTGCAAACCTGAAGGAGAAAAGTAAGGCTTTCTGACTCACAGTCCACATTTGCTATATTATTCTTACAGTGATGTCAGATATGATGGATTTGAGGAATTTCTGTCAAGCAAACTTGAGAAGTTTTCCTGACAGTCAACACTGAAATGGACATTGCATTAGACTGCTTTCATATCAAGCTCATTTAATCCTTATTGTGCACAGCAGATGGAGTATTAAAGCGATGAAGTCCTCTTTAATTCGTGTTTCTATGATCTGAAGACCCTTATTACAAAGAATGAAATTATCTCAATAAAATTGCAATTAAGTTATTTCAAAACACTTCTTTGAGATTTAGCAGGTTTAACAAAGGTAACAAGGTTTAGGACTACAACATATGACTTAAAGCATTTATCACTATACAGCATGTGCATCTATTAACATAATCAAAATGTACTTTGCATCCTAAAGTTTCCGTCACAATACATTCTCCTGGTATACCGACTCTGTGTCTCTAGCCCCACCCCCCTTCAGGAAACAGTGGTGATGATAAACTATATTGATGAAACTATTGTATGATGAATGATTCAGAAATGGTGGGTGAATCATTTTTCATTCTCCTTCGGGAAATTTGTACGATCACAACACGCTGAAGGTTTAGGAGGAGTTTTTTAAAACTCTACAAAGGAAAGGGATGTCACATCAAAAAGACATTGCAAGAAAAATGTTTATTTGATAAATCTGAGAACACTAAATCATGCCATAGAAGCTCCACAAACCGCTTTTCATCATATGTAACTTGTAGTGGCTTGCTTACACTTTTTCATAGCAAGTGCTATTCTTCCTTCTTTTAATTAAATGTGATTTTTGTTTTTTTGTGACTGCCTCAAAACAAAGCAAAGCCTTTTTGTGACCACACATCACATCATCACTACAGCTTGCCTAATGCCACAAATTGAGATGTGATTAGCTAAAGAGTTCAGAAATACAACGTAGTGCAGGGGAATATTTTATGCAGTAGTTTACACGAATAAAGGCAATGAGAAAATCTGAAAGATAAACCAAGGGATAACAATTTAGCATCCAATTCGAACATAAGCAAAAACAAAACCATAAAAAGGTCCACTTTAGGAAGCAGGTGGGTGACACCATACAACCTTAAACCTTAGAGTTCAGCCTAGGGCCACTTTTATTGCAGCTCATTTTACTTTGTTTTTGACTCTACATTTTCTGTTGCTGTTTGATTAGTTTTTAGTAAGACGTTAAATTACTTTGATAGTTTTAGGCACTAAAATTATTTAGTTAGATTATTTATTATTTATTTATTTATGGCTGTCTATTAGACTGCCCTGCACGCTGACAAAATATGCTAAAATTACATTTGGTTCCTGACAAAGTATCAGTATGTGACATGTAGGGAGAGATAATAGATTCAATAAACAATTAACAATATTTTTTTATTTTATCATTTACACATTCCAACCCCATGCTAGGAAACCACAGGTCTAGAAGGCCACTTAAGACTACTTTACTTCAATATTTGTATGTACTGAATTGTGTTTATTTTTTTTTACTATCGACAGCATTTCAAAAACAACTTTTTAGAAGAAGAAGAAACCTGCATTGTGTAGACCTCCATTTGCTTGCCTGCAGGGTTCTTCTTCCTTGTTTTTATTCATTCATTCCTCGTGGATTGGCATGTTACTGCCACCAAATGCTGCTCAGTGGAATAGTGTGATATTGGTATCATCTTATCAGCAATAGGGATGTCACCAGAACCGATGCTTACGACACCTTTTGATACCATTCAGTACCTTTCAATATCTTTTGATACCAAAATTCTGAAAACGCAACTGTACTTGCTATTTAGTACCATAGGTACTGTAGGCAGCGTATGTACTGAGGCTGCAATTCTTCCGCCTACTAGTGTTGTGGTCAGTCGTTACATGCTGAAGAAGAAGGACACCCACAAGCACAGGACAAACTACACGTGGAAGATGGCGACTACTTTGCACTGGCTAACGTTATATAAAGTCTTAAGCTAACGTAACTGCAACTAACGTTATACCTCGTAGTAATGCTAGTAAGTTACTCAGCAGCCATCCTAACATTTCCGACTGTGTTCTGTTTACAAAATATAATGATAACATTTTCAATTAACAGTCTGCCACCACCATGTTACTGATTTAGAATGACTTTTCAATAAAGGAGTTTATGTTTAAGTACAGACCGGCGACCTGTCCAGGGTGTACCCCGCCTCTCGCCCTGTGACAGCTGGGATAGGCTCCAGCCCCCACTCACGACCCTGAATAGGATAAGTGGAAGAAAATGGATGGATGGATGGAGTGATATTTTAGTATTGTATTGGGTGTAATTCTATTTTAGAATTTTTTTTATATTCTAGTTTAAGTGTATAGCTGCACCAGTGTATAGTTTAAGTGTATAGCATTAACATATTGGACATACAACAGGCATTAACCTCTTATCTCACATTCTGTCCTTTGGTTTTATTGTTTCATTGCTTTTTTATTATTATTATTTATTTTATTTTTTTTATTATTGTTTGTATGTTTCCTTTTAACTTTCCAATATCATATTTGCTGGGGACAGACCTTGGGTGGATTGTTACTGAGATTTACACTGGATTTTTCATGCTTATCCCACTGTCTCAAATACTTGTGCAGTGGCTAGGTGCACTTCTCCAAAGTGATTTGTCAGGATTTAAATCAGAGCTATTACTGAGCCTTTCTATGAGTGTGGGACCTGAATACGGAAAGACTCAAGCTCCTAGGGAAACTGGTTGCTGGAAAGCAGGGCATATTTGTCCCATAATGAGATTGTGACTGATTTAACTACAAGATAATTATAGATTAAATGTGTAATCCTAATGCTCCGAAGGCCACAAAAGATATTTTGCCAGATTAGTTTTTTGGTATAATAAGGATTTGGGACTTTGCAGGTGATAAGTTTGTGAGACAGAGACCTGCCCTACTCTGATATGCCTTAAAGACAGGATTGGATTCAGATGAACCCCCAAGAGAGGCTTTGTCCCAATAAGGATTACCTAACTTGAAGCTATCCTGCATAGTGGCATTTCAGAACAGTCACCTTTTCATCAGTGCCTAGCTGTGCTTCATCACAGTTACTTTCTGAGACCCTCTTAAACAAAGGCACAATACACATTCAGTTTATTTCATCCAGGCTGCATAGACCTACTGGCCCATGTGAGCCAGATTCTGATTTCTAATTACTCTACCTCATAGAAAGTTTCAGTGCTCATCCTTTCTATTCAGCCTGACACACTATAGAGATTTAAATGGCAAGAGTTCAGGGAATGACAGTAATACACCCACCTTCATCTCCATGTCTCTATTCCTAATACACTTTATATTATTGCTAATATTTGTAAATAGCCAGCTGAAATCCAGGTCAATATTGTTTGCTGAAATGGCTCACTGTTTATGGATACATGAAGCATAATACAAGGCTGAGATAGCTTGAGGCAATAATGGGAAGGAGTGTGCGTGAGAAGTGCAAAGGGTGTAAAACTGAAGCTATAGCCAGCATAAGTGTAGACTGGATGGGCAGGGCTGGCTGGTCCAATTATACTCGAGCCTTGGTCAGGAAGAGTAAGAGGTAAAAATGCAGGAATTCATGTCACCTTGGAAAACTGTTGTTACAAACAGACTCCTGTACACTGTCTAACTTGAAAACATACATTTATTAGTTATGGTAAAGGTATAGAAAAGGTAAATGATGATGAGGTTCTCACACAAAAATGAGCATAGGTGGAATAGATATCATAAATAAAGTGAGAAAATTGAAGCACTTTATGTAGTAACAACATTTTTGGGAAGATCTAAGAATACAGCATACTCGGGTTCTTTAAGCATTCATTTTATATTTATCTGCTCATCTAACTGAATCTTTTTTGGGGGGATAATTTATAATGGTTCAACTTGCCTGATGAAATTCTAGTACCAAAACATTGATAATATACTGTATTTATTTTTTAAAGTTAAACAGTGTGTGGGAGTCTCTTTGTATCACTAGATCTTTTTGTCCTTCTCCTGCCCCTGCCACATGAAATAGATTCATGAAGTTTTTTCTATCCATCCATCCATGCATCATATCCCAGCTGACTTTTGACAAGACACAGGCTACACCCTGGACATTTCATCAGCCCACTGCAGGGCTAACACACAGAGACAGACAACCACACGCTCTCCCATTCACACACCAATTTAGAATCACCAAATAACCTAACAAAGCCGGCAAACTTGGAGGAAACCAATGTAGATCAGCTGAGCCAGCTAGTGGCTTTAATTTGTAATAACATAAAGTCTATGCTCATTAGAAGATCTCATCTCTTATTTTTTGTAAAACTTTCAACAATTTACATGTGAACATCAACAATTTGCTTTTCTTTGATAATTGTGAAAATCCTACATACGTGGTGTTAAAGATGAGCTATTTGCTAGTAAATTTAAACTCTGTGAAGATAGCCTCTTCTGTCTTGTGTTCTGGTTTGTTTATGTGACCAAGTGAAAGCGCGTGTTTGTGTGTGTTTGTGTATGTGTCAGAGTCTGCTCTAGTAATCAAGCTCTTTTATTAGAAAGCTGTGCAGTGCATAGGTTTTTTGTATTACTGCGGGAGCAGGTGGTTTGTCATTGTAGCTGATCGATATTTGATCTTTTTGTTTGTTGCATGGTGGCACAATAAAAGCAGAAGGAGGCAAAATAACAGGGTGCTCCAATGGGGAACCAGGTAGCTCCCAATGCAGACAGAAAAGCCCTTTAAAGTCCTTCTCAGGAGGGACAATGACCATGCAATTGTTGGTAGCAGATGAAGGGGCTGTAGAACTGATACGAAAGAAAACAATATGGAATAGAAAAGGAAATTATAGAGTAAGGTTTGTTGGAAGTCGTTTTTTTTGCTGCATTTTAGTCAGAAAAGTTGACAGAAGGCCTGTGGAAGTCTTAGTTCTGCTGATAAATTTGCTTTTTCAGTCTGTATAATAAGTATTTTTTAAGCTTTTTCACTGGGCCTCTCTTGATGCATGCTTTTGGTATTTGGTGAATCTCTTGAGGATAAAGCCCTTTAGACAACTGCATGACTGCCCCACAACAACCATGGAACCCCACTAATATGAAGAACTGACTACTCTGACACCAGCTAATTTAAAGCCAACTCAATCGTTAATTGCTTATTTTATATAATTATAATAGCCAACTTATCTGCACATTCTAAAGGCTCTTTACTTGTATCGTTGTCATCATAACTGCAGAACTGTCAAAAATATGCACCATAACAACCAAAAAGATGACACTGGCCAGCAGATACATAACATTTTTCCTGTCTGCAAGATTGGAAAGGTAATTTGGGAATAAATAATGTCTGCCTTCTGCTTCTGGGGCATTAAGCGGTGTTTATGCAGAAAGATTGTCGCTCATCGAAAATATTTATTTGTAGTCATGCTTCCCTTGATTGATTTTCTGTCAACTCCTTTCTCAGCAAAAACAGCAGAGGGCTTGTGCAGAATTGTTAAACACAATCATCCTGAATAGCTTCTAACTACAGCCACAATCCCGTACAAGTCATGATGACACAGGAGTCTATCTATTTAATTTTTTACACGCTGCCTCCATTGTCCTCAAAATATAGCAAAGCCAGCATGAAATTGCAGATGCATTACTCTGGCTAAATTACAGCTCGGGGGCCCAACTGGCGCTTCCTGAAATAGATGAGAGGCAAGGGGTCAGTTGCACTTTTGTCATGCACTGAAAAGAGTTGCTCATTCCAAGTCTGTTCCACCTACTTATATCACCAGAGACGATTCACATATGTGTGACAGGCACGAGAACTGTCACTTTGATTAATGGGACAATAACATTTACAGCCACCATCCAGTTTATTCTATCTCAAATGTGTCCCCCTGAACTCTTCAGTTTTATCTGCAGATATTTTGCTTTTATATCTTTTGCTGGTGTTGAAAGAGGGTCATATGAAAGAAAAAAAAACAGCACAGGAAATTCACTTTCCAGGCTCTCCATCTCTTTCACTTATGACTTGCCCTCCATATAGAGTAAATATGAGGTTATCTGAGCTGCATGTCTGAGGGTTTGAGAGTCATAAGTAACTCAAAGAAAGGAATTGGCACCAGTTGTTGCCTTTATATTAGGTCATTTGCTGATGATTTAAGCTGTGTCTAGCCAAGAGAAAATGTACAATTCAAGTAAGGCAAGTATTGGATTTTTATCGCTCACATCTGTTTAAAGCCAGCAACAGGTTAGCTTAGCTTAGCATAAGAACTAAAATGAAAAAAGGAAAGAGAGACCAAGCAAGAGAAAGAGAGAGAGAGAAGAAAGTGAATGGCACTTGTTTCTCCCAGTTAATCAGTCGCTGTACTATGATAAGCTAACTGGATGTACTGTATATATCTGTTTATATCTAACAGAAAAGTTTTAATCTTCTCATCTGTGTATTTCCCAAAATGTCAGATTACTCATTGACGTCATTACCATCTCTTAAGCATGTTTTGATGTTTTGGGCCCTGTCTTTCTAGAATGTTTCCACTAATAATAATTTAGGTATAATCACAATTTTGAAATAACAAAATTCAAACATGAGGCAAAATAATGCAATGGATTTATTAAAGTATACGTTTTGGAATAAGGAGTATGCCTCACTTTGGATGTGCCTAATCCCTTTATGTTTATGTTTACATAAGCCTCCTCCAGACAAAACACCCTTTCTGCTTTCTCTTCTCCTTTCTTCTCATTACAACATCCACATAGCTTGCATTAAAGCCATTGATCCTTATCATGCAATGCTCCAACTTTGAGGCTACCAATGTGGCATGTTACCATGCCTACTGTGGCTTCATCACTCGTGCTAACCTTCTCTGTCCTCGACCCTCATTTACTTCCACACACACACCATGCATGTCATGAATGCTTCCTTACTTAAATGGTTTTGGAGAAAGGTGCAAAGCTTGTAGATGCCAGTGCTCAGTGTATGTGAGGACTGAAGGAATGGTTATGAGCCCTGGTGCAGATGTGTATGTGTGCCTCTGAATTTCATGTAGGTGCATATATGTGTATACTGGGACTGACAGGCTGAAAGCAGGGCAATGACAGGTCCTGACTGTGAGATTGACATGGCTACTGGGATTGAACAAGAGATGGATTTAGCGCAACTAATTGAACTGGAAGACCACTGGAGCTTTAGAAATAGCTAGACTGAGCGCGCTGTGTACGTGAACGCATGCATGTGTGAGACTGTAGTCCCCATGTTTTTTTTCCCCCACATTTATATCTTTATTAATGACTCTGCATTCTGTCAGGATTGATGACACAGCATGGACGTGACTTGTGTTTGCCATAAAGAAAGACTGCCTTGATTGAGATTTTCTTTTGTTGCTGTGAATTGTTTTTGACAGGCTGTGCCGAGGCCCCATGCCTCACCACTGACAGCTCTAGCTTTAGTCAATGTTATGTTACATTTACTATTTATCAGCACCCGCAAAGCTGACTTTATTATGCCTATATGTCAATCTGAGATCTCAGGGAGGAACTTATTTTATAGCACAAATACAGTGAAATCTACAAATGTTGTTTCTGTAATATTCAAATATTCAAAGGACATACATTGTGGGTCACTGTGCAAATCCTCACTCGCATATATACTCATACATACCATAGTCCTCTCCTATGACAGACAGATGAATCTTTTATGTGTTTATCCATT
Organism: Paratilapia polleni; assembly: GCA_015106735.1. Lineage (NCBI taxonomy): Eukaryota > Metazoa > Chordata > Actinopteri > Cichliformes > Cichlidae > Paratilapia > Paratilapia polleni. The sequence goes on from VUQI01013703.1 coordinate 22,902, forward strand.
TTAACTTCATGGCTGGTATATTATTCAAGTGCTGGTGAGAAGCATACATTAACCCTCTCAGACAGGGCAGAGACAGGCTAGGAAAGGGCAAGTACTCTCTCTCTTCTGTCTTTCTGTCTATCATCTATCATGATCTGTTCATCTTCCTCTGTCTGTTTACTTGCCTTGTCTCTATTCATCTCCATCCTGCCTCTCATCCTTTGTCCCATCTGCCTCCTTGCTCCTTCCTGCACCTCTGCAACTCCTTTATCTCAGTCACTCCCGTCTTCTATCTTCAATGAATCCCTATGCTTTTTCAGACTCTCGGGAGCTATCTATCAAGATGAGCTGTCTATGTGTATGTCTGTCCATCTTTTGGTCTCTGTGTGTCTGAGCCAAGAGACCTAGTCCTCCTCATTGACAGCCTTTTTTCAGTCTGACTGTACTTTGGCCATGGAGCTCTGACAGAAACTTTAGAGGGCCTGTCTGGAACAAGACATTGAGGGGAAACTGAGAGGGCATTGAAGAGGTTATGAATCCCTGTACCAAGCCCTCTGCTGACAGGCAGCTCTTCTCTCCTGGCTTGTAGTCAGAAGCCGAGATGGATGGGAGGGATAGTCGGGGTGGATGGGTCCCAGCTGGAGTGACAGCTATGAGTTGCGACACTGGCGAAAAAATACCGGCAAGGGATAAACCTAGTGATGAAAGAGTTGGAGCGACAGCACGAGCATGAGCATGCATATGTTTGTGTATGGCCGCACATTTGTGTTTATTTATTTCTGTATGGGTGCAGGGCGGGGATGAAACCAGAAAAGATGTGACTTGTAAAGCACTGCAGAAGGCAGGGCAGATTATGCCTGGAAATCCCTGCATACATGTGTCAGCATTATGGGTGTGTGGTCTGCAAAAGGGAGAGAGTAAAAGCTAGACAGGCCATATCGGGCCATGCTGTTTCTGTAAGCTGTGACTCAGTATGGCCTCAGCTTCTGTCATGCCTTCTTCCCAACCTGCCTATTGTAATCCACACTGCCTGGCACTGGGTTCTGGTTATGGCTCTGCCCAACCCACCTAGGTGCTCAGAGGAACACAGTATTCCCTCCACAGACAGAGCCTATTGATTGCTGTGTCAGAGGCCATATTATACTATTCCCTTATTGGACTAGCAGAAGTTTTATTCAGCCTGTCCTGGCTGTGTATACAGCCAACAGATGACATTTAAACTATGACCGGTGCACGCCTGCAGCACTGGAGCTGACAGCCTTACAAATGGCTACTTTACAGATGGCATTTTACTCTTGGCTTATTAACACTATTAAACACAGCTTGTTCATATCAGGTGAAGGCCAATCACGTTGTTTTGGCCAGATACAGTCTAAAGCAAAAGGGGTGTGGATATTGCTCATGGGAGCTTATTAAAGCCCTTGCAAATAATAAACAGCTTTAATTTTCTTTCTGACTTTTAGGCAGTGCTGTGGCAACGGAGACGAGTCTTTTAGAGATGTGTACACAGACATGCAAGCATTGGTTATTTCCCCTTTCCGCAAAAAGAATAGTCACACTTTGATTCAGTAATTCAAGGAGCACTACAGAGGACCCAGACATTTTATAGCCACTCCTCAGACAGCAGGAGCTACCATACCTATTAGCACCAAACAGCTCTTTTCTTCTCAGCAAATCACCCAAATGCATCAGTTCATTTAGATCCCATTTAAGAAGGAATCAGCCAATACTGTCATGGTATTAAGCACCTTGATGTTCACCATGACCTCAAAGGTATGTCAGAATTGCTTAAATAAACTATGTATAGCTCCTAGAGTAATTGGATTTCTGCTCACATCCCCTGGCAGATGATACGGTTACACGTGGGAAGAAAGGATTACCTTTGATTAGAATGAAAACCTGATTATTAGATGTAAATGGAGCAGAAATTACCATGGAAAATGGACATCTGCACAGCAAACAGCCATTTAGTAAAATGTCTACTGTGGCAATTTAAGGTATATTTTGGACACATGGTTTTGTCAGATGAAAGTGTTTAATTTGTTGGATTTATATAAAGAACTTGTACAATGAAAATAAATAAAACAGTAACATCAGCATCTTATAAATAGCTGTGCAGTCCGACAGGCTAACAGAGATTTATGCAATTTTCACTAAAAACATCTTGGTGAATCACACTAAAATTAAATAAATACATAATGAGTCATTTAAAAACTACAAATGAAACTCTTTTAACTTTGAATTATTTGCGTTTCCTTATATAAAGCCAAAACAGAATTTAACTTAAAACATTCTCTACTCTGCATTTAAATCAGTCATTTCTTCCATCGTTTCCATAATACTTTCATATTTTCTTAGTCTTTATGGTTGTGAAAGGGTGTCAAAAATGTATGGGCAGTATTACTTCATAGGGATTGCTGTCATTAGGGATCTTTGTTTGAGGCTTCTTTTGAATTTTTCTTCTTTCATACAATACAAAGGAGCTTCAGTCTGTCTTTTAGTACCAGCTCCCTTAACTGTAGTTTGTCAGAGATTTAATTTTATCAGCTGATGCGCTTAAGGCAAAAGGCACAGAAAAACTTTTGTACATTGAGGCTGTTCTGGGTTAAATTTGACCCGTATCTATTGAGATGGATTTTAGATCGAGCAGTGTGGGTCAAATCAAGGAATATGGTGTTTTTAGGAAATCTTGAAACTATGAAACTGTACATGCCATGTCTGTGTGTATTTTTTATTGGACAGTGGTGACAGAGTTTAAGGGGGACTGGGACACTGTCACGAGAACAGTCTGTGTTCCCACCACATTTGCCCAGCTTCCCACAGAGATGGGCACCTGTTGGTCTTTGAGGGATCATGGGGGAATCTCGAAACAGTGAAACAGTGCAACAACAAAGAAGTGATCATATGTGGTGCACATAAGGAACAGAGGACTGTTCCTTATGTGCTGGGGGGACATAGGATTATAAAGGCACCTGAGCTGCCATTTCAGTGAGTGTGGGAAACACATGCAAGGTTTCCTACCACTGCTTTGAAAGCAAAGACGAGTTTGCAATAAGTCTTTTTTATTTTTATTTTTGTGTTCTGTGTGTTAATTAATGCTGACTTAATATAGATAATTACAGATGGTAGTTATGAGGATTTTACGAGGATTATGAGGATTTTTTAAAAATGATATAGCAGTGAGGACAGTGTTTAATGGTTGTTATACATTGTTATATAATAAATTTGAACAGTTGCCATTGTTCTTGCCATTTTCGGGTTCAATAAAATATGTTAATATCATTATGGCTGTTGTGTTTTCATGTCTTAGGTAAACCAGGACAAGATATTGTGTCATAGTAGATTTTTCTCTGAAAACGAGTGTTGTAAAACCTAAAAAAATAATCTTTTGTGAAGGCATGAAATATGAACAGTATGTAAGAGTTAAACAAACAAAAATGAGTCTGTATTTGGCTAAAGTAAAAGAATATACAAAATATCCAAAGGGGTAACATGGAGCAAGAAGCTAGGAAACTGAATCAAAGGGATGAAACATAGAATACAAGCAGGAAAATCAACATTAGGATCTAACAAGGGACAAAGAGAGGGACAGGACTATATATACACTTTGGGGACTAAGTGGGGATAAGAAACAGGAGGGGAATCAACACAGGTGAAGACAATCAGACAAACAGGAAGTAAAAACTGAAACAAGACACACAGGAGAAACAATCAAAGTCAAGCCGAATATCCAAAAGCAAATACTAAACACAAAGAAGACTCAAACTAAACACGATAGCAGAAACAGAGGAACAGGCACTAACAGGCAGACGAGACAGAGGGAGGGACAGACAGGCAAACCAGAACTCAATAATTTCACCAGATCTAAAACTCAAAATCATAAAAACTGAAACTCAGCATCACTAGAATGACAATAAAATCAAATCAAGAACCAGAATTCAAAAATAGCACAAGACTGATGTTTAACATGACTAGAATAATAATAAAAATCAGGAATACAAAACTCAACAACACAAAACCATGGGAACATGACAACTGGTGTTTCATGTTACATCATCAGTTCAATTCAATTCAATTCAATTCAATTCAATTTTATTTATATAGCGCCAAATCACAACAACAGTCGCCTCAAGGCGCTTCATATTTTAGGGTAAAGACCCTACAATAACTACCTGTTGGCAACTGGTAGGGGGGTATAAATGATATAAAGGAAGGGTAAATATTAATTTTGATTTCTTTTTTCTTTTATGGAATGATTAGAGGCTAAAAAATGTTTCTGCAGTTTTTTATCACATTATTTACATTACTTAACTCACTTGGTTATTTATATGTGTATGTAATTAAACCTTTGATTCTTCAGAAAAGCCTGCGTGTGATGTTTGTCACCTTTGGGAGACTCTGTACTCATTTCACACCTTCTGTCTGTGCTAATGCCTCTCGGAAGGTGTATTTACAACAGCGACACCTATGAAAACTATTGTGTGACATTTTCATTCACATAATTAGCGTGCTATAAGAATGGAAACAAGTATAGTTTAATGTTAGTGGTAATAAGGTGATGAATAGACATGGTTGTTGTTCTTGTCATACCAGGAAAGAAGAGCTGCCTGTGGGGATGTTGAGGTTGCGGTGAGAGCCAAAAAAAATCTCACCTGCACCACTTGGGGAAGAGAAAATCATTGGGAGTGACTGAGGACAGAGGTGTGGAGAATAGCGGAAGGAGACATCAAATGGCAGAGAGAGAAGTGGGACGCTGTCATTACCCGTGAGAGGACAGGTGTGGACCACAATTAAGACTGAGTTTCACCGGCAGCCATCTGTGAACAGCCCCCACATCACCCGCAAGGGACAGGACATTTGCAAGCATCCACAGCAGTGTGCACATGTGAGGCCAAACACTCAAATGCATGTATTCACACACATATCCACACACGTGGCAGCATCTTCATGGGTGAAACAAACTACACAGTGATACTGCAGTTGAATCTGAGGCTAGAGAGATGCTTGAAATGAATTATGAATAAAATAATATTTCTTTCCATTTTAGATCCTCCTGTTCCAGCTCAGTCTCAAACACAGACACAGCCCCATGCTATAGGTCTCAGTGAGTCTGTCCTTACTACAGTGCGGGCTCAACCAAAATCATTTCCCTTCCTCTCTGAGCTGCAGGGTAATAAGGGAACAGGAAAAGGGAGGGAGAGAAAGAGGTAAAGTCTAAATGAAAAACCAGCCTCGGTTTAACATCTTCTCTTTCTGGGGCACAGCTAAGCTTTATTGGATTTTTTTTTTTTTAATTCCTACTTTCGTTAAATCAGACAGAATTTTCTCATAACCTTTGGCACATCTGCAAAGTCGAGTTTAATCACTTCTCTTGTCGAAATATACTGTACATATTACAATGCAAAGATGGACAAATAATAATTTAGCGTCTGACAAGTATTTCATGTTATCCAGTCCCCCTGCCTTCTCTTGTTGTTTGACAAAGTGATGCTGAAGCCTCTGCATTTTAACATTACTTTAATCAGAAGAAGTATGAAATTCATGAATCTCATAAACCCACTTAATACCTAACCTCACTGTATAACAAGTGAAGAGATAATCCTCAAATTCCCCTTTCAAATTGAGGTCCCCAATTTTGAGACAGTGCACCACTGCAGGAGCACCCTTTGGGGGTCAAGAGTCGAGGTAGAGCCAGGCCTTAAAATTTGACAGCATAATGCAGGTCGGCACAGAGAAGCTCTTGGCAGCATGCTTTGCAGAAACAATACAACATTTTAATGTATATTTTTAAAGGATTTGATGAAACAAAACATGGGAACTCACTTGACAGACATATAGCTTTTTCATTCAAACCGGTACACCCCCCACCCCCGCACCCCAAATCTATCCATCCACTCATCAAAAATACAATAATATAATTTGGTGATGAAGAGATGTAATACATGATAAAGGCTGGTCATAATTGCCTCTAATGACCCATAGTTTATCACCTCATTATATTTCATAGCAGTGGGTGTGTCAGTGAATTATAGTTGAATGAACTGAATGAAGACCAAAGATTTTTGTAAAGAAGCATCTGATTTTGGGACTTATTCTAAAATTCTTTCAGTGTGTGTGTGTGTGTGTGTGTTTATTGTCTTAGTTTATCACAATGCAGAAATGCTTGGAAACACATGGTCATCGAGCTACATTTTTTCATCCATTCTTCCAAAAGCTGAATTTTTCTTTTTATAATTAGTTCTTGCTAAAATCTATTTGGTCATTTATGTGTGTTATTTTTTCTGACCATGTATTTATAGAAATATACAAACAAAAAAACAATCATAGCGCTATCTCAAAATTTACAAATGCTTGGTACCTTTGGATCAAAACATCTTCATTCCGTTACATTTACATGTAAATGTAATTTAATGTTAAACTTATTTTAAATTAAATCAAATGCATCTATCAATTAAGGCATGTAGAGAATTAAAAATAACAATAGTAACTTTGTCATGTGTAACCACATATCTTGGTAGACTCCACAGCAAGTTTCGTATTTCCACCTCTAAATGAAAAGAAAGAAAAATCTGTGGGGACTTTTATAAAACAGAATAAAAATTGTTGTTTGCATTCTAGTAGCATTTTGTTATATTTTGCAGTTTTAGCATTGATTTTTAAATCCAGTTTCTAATAAATTATTGATGAATAGAACAATGTCGATAAAAGGCTTTAAGCAGTCTGACCGGTGCATTAACTATAAAGCTGCATTTGAATGAGGTTATTATTAGGTCATTTCCTGCTTGCTGACCTTTAATGGATAGTTCATTTTCATCAGTTCAGAATCCTCTCTGCCCAAAAATATGTTTGTGTAGGTCACTGGGTTGGAAAAACAATTCATTGCAAAGTAATACAGTGGATATCTAAAAAGTCTATTTTGTATAGGGTATATAGACCCTTGGCCATGGTGGTGATGTGAGTATGAAACAGTTAAAGAATAGGTTACATACATACAGTATATGAAACAGAGTATGTAGAATATGTGTGTGAGTGCATGCATGTGTGTGTGGTGCAATTAACTTTCAAGTGCAATTAACTGCTTAATGTAAACTAGATAAGTACTGAATAGAGTCCTCACCAATATTTTATGATGTCTCAGAGGACAAAACTCACTTAGTGTTTTTAGATTTTTGTTCTCCCATTAATGAGAATAGAAACCACAGCATCATGAAGTAAAATACTCTCAATCATGCATGAACTCAGCAGTGCTGAAGAGATGGAGCCCTCAAACCCACACTCACTAAAGTTGCTCCCATGGAGAGCTCATTTGCATGCAGTTGATAGAGTGTGATTTTTGCCTGTGCACAGTCTGTAAAGTGGGCTTTGCCCATCTCATCATAAATGCAATTCTCAGCATGTTTACTTGCTTGTATAGGTTGGTTTGCTGGTGTTAAAACAACAGATGTTGGTTGTACATTTTACATAATTTGGTTTTTACAAAATTTCTGAAATAGTGCCATATTGCACTCAAAATAATACTGCTACTAGCCTAAAGCAAACAGTACCTTTGTGCTCTCAGCAATTACACACCATTTTCAACAACAAATATACCCAGGAATCTCAAATATGAGGAAATATTCTTACTTATTACATTTTGTGTTATGTTTAACAAGAAGCAAGTATGAGATAATCATACTCAGCATGGTCTAAAAGATTCCTGTTGTCTGTGCTGCCCCTGCAGCTGCATCAGTGATACTGGAACCATTACTGAGAACAATGAAGGGCTGAAAATAGTCAAATAGCATATAGCATGCAAATATTTACAAGATCTTACTGATTGTGCAATTGCCTGATTAAAGCATGTACTAGATTTTAAAATCTTGTTCTAAATAGAAATGTTAAACATGTGTTTTTTCCCCCAGCTAATTATATTAGCATAAAAAAAAGAAATTGTAATGATATGTTATCCATAAATCCAATGATCTTTACAATGTAACAATACTGACCATATGGAGATTATGTTCAGTGTAAAGTGTAAATATTTTTGGGACATACCAATAAGAAATACATTATGATGGAGTTATTCGCTATTGCTAGCTAGTTTGGTTAGCAAGGTGCCTTGCACAGACACAGAATATTAGTGCAAATAAAATACTAGAGTTTTACTAACAAAAACTGGATTTGACAGACTTTTTGGACAGTCTGTTAGTAGAATTAACCACACAGTAAGACACTGTTTGATTTAAATACATTGAAAATGTTACAAAAGACACTAACATCACAAATACAAGAGGTCAATTTCCCTGACTTGAATTAGCAGAGGTGAAGCCTAGCACATGGCCACCTGCCTGCATCCACCTGTCAATCAAAGCAGCCATGCCCCTAGTTTCAACGATTAATAAAGGGAGTTATTTTAAAAAAACAACAACAACAACAACAACAAAAAAAACGTCTACACCCAATACAGTTGTTATGAAGGTTTTAATTAATTATAGAGACCACAACTGTTTTTCATACCAGGCTATAAACATGCTTTTTAATGCTGTACGGTTGATTTTGTTATAACATGGGAGTCTATGTGAATGGCAATACATGGCACTTTTACGCTCAGGTAAGAGACACAAGGCTGAAATAGCTTGGACATGCGCAGAGGAGGGATAATGGATATACTGAACAAAGGATGTTGAAGATGGAGCTGCCAGGCAGGAGGAAAAGAGGAGGACCACAGCAAAGATTCTTGAATGTAGTGAAGGTGGATATGCAGAGGGTTGGTGTGACAGAAGAGGATGCAAGGGAGAGGGTGAGATGGAGGCAGACGATCCACTGTGGTAACCCCTAAAGGGAGCGGCCAAAAGAAGAAGAAAAAGACAATCATAATGCTTATTTGGAGACCTTTCACTGATATCACAAATACCAACTGTTTCTCTGAGTTTAAGGCTACTTGTTTAAATTTGTCAGCCTACTGAGATGACTTTTAACTATTCTTCCCAGCTCTTAAAATCTTTTTGAATTGTAAATTTGTACTATGGGATTCAATGTAGTATCACAAATTAGATTTTCCTTACAATTCATAGACTTAAAACTGTGTATACGGTGCCACACAGAGTAAAAGTGGACTCATATGTGTTTCCTGTGCTCTTTCAAATAATACTAATTTATTACTCCTCATCGTATGTCTTTAGCTTATAGTTTCTTGTCTAGGCCACAAACCTTTCCACCAATGTTTAGCCTTGCCCAGCAAGCAGACTGCACCAGGCGGCCAGATAATGGGCTGGTGTGGTGCACGGTGGGAACAGGCGTTCCTAATGACCCGTAACTGAGCAGCACTGGGCTGTACAGTAAGAGCACTCAGGAGCTTCATGAAATCTAACCCCGATCTCATTTTGTAACAGCATGCACTTGCTCTGGAACATGGCGTCACTGGTGGGAGTGAATAATAAAGAAGAGAGACAGGCTCTGAGCCCTCAGAAAGGGTTCCTCTCTCCAGTTTTACTACATTTGTTGACTAGCATTGTTGACCAGCTAATAAAATCTGCTTTGGCTCTAAGGTTTTCATTCTAGGCCACATTGGCTCAAGTCTATTTCATTCATAGCAACTTTTCAGAAGTCATTCCTTCATGCATGCAGATGGGATGAACTGGTCTATTGTTGTGGAAGGAATAGAGGGAGAGAGACTGTGCTGATACTTCACAGCTCCTAATCCTATTGGATGTTAGGCCTGCTGTTTGTTCCCCTGTTTTGGCCCTATCAGTCACAATTAGATGAAGCCTGAGGGGAAGTAATATGGGTAGATTGGGCCTGAGTGGCACAGGGAAGTTGCCAGGGCAGATGGGGGACTGCGAAGTAATACCGTGTGAAGTAGCACAGCCAGGGGTTCAGCTCACTGTGGATGGATGTGTAATGGTAATGAAGAGAGATGAGATGAATCTGATACTCAAGGGAGAGAAATGTCTCTCTTTCACTCTCTCACTCACTCACACACACAATACTGTAAAGAATGGCCTTATGGAATGTGTGCTGAAACACTCGCTTGTGATAAACATCATTCGGCACGGTGCTATTTCTGCAGTGTCTCCACTTTTAAATGTTTCAAGAGAGATAGAGTGAAACTTATAGGGATGGAATTCATTGATATACAGTATGAAGGGAATGTGCTGACACAATACATCATCAATTCTCAATTCGTGAATGCCTTGAAATAATTTTCTGTGATAGGCTACACATCCACACAGAGTATCAGTGGGTAATGGACTTCCTGTGGTATGGACTGAATAAGGACTCTGGAAGATGGAAACAAAGATAGGCTGGCATTTTAAAATGTCTCCATCCAGTCCAGCTCTATCTAGCTTGGTGGGATAAGAGTGTCAATTGGATGATTCAGAGTGTGCCTATTTTTAAGCACCTACTAGACACTTTTAATGCATGGCTAACTCGTTTTTTGCAGAATTTGCTGTGACTTTTAAATGGATGGTGATGAATGTCACATTCAGTCGGAGGGTGCATTTTTTTCATACTGCAAATAAAAAAAACATAAGCACAATCCATTTTTACAGCATTATATCCTGAGTGCTTAAATAAGTGGTAATAAAATCCATAACTGAACCTTTGACGATGCTTGTTATCTTATTAAGAGCTAAGCAAATATATCCAGTACTTTCTCAAAAAAAGCTCTTCAAAAGCCCAGTGTGCTATATAATCAGAGAAAAATGAGAAATTATCTGGAGTCTGTTTTCCTACCTTAGCCTGGTTGCTAATGAGCTCTGAGTGTCTAGGTCTCAGAGAGAAACGGATAGGGGTTGGGGATGCACTTTTTTTCAAGTTAGAGTAAAAGCCATCAATAATACTCTTTAGTTGGTTGCAAGGTGCAGATTAGTTTTTGCCCCATGACTTCAGCCCTATCCTTCTATATAACAAAACAGCTCTAAAGAACCAGAAAAGAGCTCCTTTCCTCATTCTAACTACTAATGAAGATTTATAGCTGGAAGTTTGAAATTGTAGATGACTTACACAATGCAACGAATACCCTGCCAGCCCTGAAAGTAGAGGGAGAGGGTGATGGAGGGAAAGGTATTAAGACCTTTGAGGTCCTCCAGCAGGCACTCCAGTGATATGCACACATATGCTTTGCATTTAAATCCAAATCAGGACTCAGTGCACACACAGACACAGGTAGGGCAAACAAAGTTTAACATTAATAAATTCTACTTTGAAAGACATTAAACAACATATTAAAAAACAGGACATGTGGCAAACATTGTCCAGCCACACTGAGTGCATATGATCACCAAACATCACTAATGTAAACTCAGAGTGCTGCCTTCTTTCCAACAGACAGGAAAACTCTCTGATAGTGTAAACACTTAAAGATGTGGCTGCATCTCTGATTTCTTGTTACTAAGTGGTTATTATTTCATCCATCTATCTATCTGGATAGAGCAATAGCACAGAAGGTCACAGCTGACTTAGCTGAACTCTTATCCTGGCTCTCTTCTCTCTCTTTTGGGGTTGTGATCTTTGGTCCAGCTCCTCTAGCTGTCTAGTTGGCGGATAGTTTGAGGGAAGAGATGGTCTGAAGACTTTCTTATGCTGATTTGCGTATTTCTGTCATCAGTAATTATGAATAATAAGTGCTTTAGCAAAAAAGGTGATAAACTATTTTAAAGTGAAATTTTATAGAGCTACTGGACACTGCATCGGCATCTGCCACCATCACCGTGTTCTTTATCTGCAAATGGCTTTTTGACAAATAAAATGCACATTTATTTGTCACTACATAGCTCATAAGGGCACCAAATAGTTTTTAGATTTAAACTAATATCACTGCAGTGGAAGATACCAATTTTGAAAACAAAAAAAGGTCAGTACAACTCCTCTAGACGTATCATAAACATTAAAAAAGAATGGAAAAAAAGAAGAAAAGTGATGAGAGTCTTCTGTGCTGGTCAAAGCGAAGCAAAGTGGGGTTTTGCTTTGCCTTTAAAGGGCCACAGAAGAAGGTGGACATTACAAAGCCTGAAGCCTGGAAAATCAATCAGGAACATAAGTGTGAGTTCCACACAGTTCCTTTGTATTGCCTTCTTGCTATGCTCAGGTTAGCTTTAATCATCACTGATCCCTTGCTACTATTCAGGAACTCACAGCTCCTTCTCCTGCCCTTAAAGCCTTTGATATGGATAGGTGTGAAACTGGCTCTCATTGCTGATCCCTACCACCACCAGGCTCACCATCCAAGTAATTCAGTTTGCAGTCTCCGGTTTGTGAATTGATTACTTTGCTATCCCTCTTTAAATTGGTGTTTGGAGAGTGGCTCTCTTTCTCTTCTCAAAAAAAAAAAAAACAAAAAAACCTCTCATCAAATCAAATGGAAATATAATATAGGAGGCTAATGGGAACGGATAGTGGATAGCCTATGGTTCAGAATGATGTGTGGAGGTGATGATTTGATGTCTGCGCAGATGAGTCTATAGCTGGCCACATCCCACTCGTTCTCTTATGGGCTTCTCTCAATATTTTAAACAAGTCTAGTACTCTTTAAAGTGGAGCCCACGGGCCAATGGTAACCCTTCTTGGAACCTTTTATGTAACAAGACTACTACTGTACATTTAATTCATTCACAGCTGATATCATACTGTAATACAGCCGCATAGAACAAGACAAATTCAGGTAGTTTCAAGAAATTTAACAGCCAGCTCATGAACTGTTCAAAAATTATAAACCAGCATGAAAATGACAAATTCAACAGACACAATCAACCGTTGAACAGACACATTACAAATACTAAATTCTGCTCTATGTGCGCATTCTTCCTGTGAGACTCTCGGTCATACATTTAGGTCCATAAATATTTGGACAATGACACAATTTTTTGTAGTTTTGCCTCTGTACATCACCACAATGGATTTTTAAATTAAACAATCAAGATATGACTGAAGTGCAGGGTTATTCAAGGTGTTTAACAAAAGTATTGCATTAACTGTTTAGGAGGCCCAGGGGCAGACCCAGGACATCCTGAGGAAATTATATCTCTTGGCTGGCTTTGGAACATCTTGGTATCCCCTCGGAAGAGCTACAAGAGGTGGCTGGGGAGAAGGAAATCTGGGCGTCACTTCAGGACCCAGATAAATGGCAGAAAATGGATGGATGGATGGATGGATGAATGAAGGGAATTACAGTCATATTTATACATAGTCCCCCATTTTCAGAGGCTCAGATGTAATTGGAAAAGTGACTGACAAGCAGTTTCATGGCCAGGTAAGGACTGTTCCCTTGACACACTAAGCAGATAAAAGATTTAATTCCAAGTGTTGAACTTGCTTTGGAAGCTGTTTGACTGACTGAAATTCTCACTATGAGGTCCAAAGAGATGTCAATGCAAGTAAAGGAGGCAATCATTAGGCTGAAAAGCCAAAATAAACTTATAAGAGAGATAGCAAAAAATTTTAGGACAGGTAAAATCAACAATCTGGTACATTCTTAAAAAGATGGAATACACTGTCAGTCAGCTCAGCAACTTAACCATGGCTAAGGTGAAAACTATAGTGGATGATCGAATAATTCCTTCCTTGGTTAAAACAGCTTCACAACATCTAGCCAAGTCAAGAACCCTCTTGAGGAGGTGAGCGTATCATTGTCAAAATCCACAATTAAGAGACACCTTCATGAATGTAAGTACAGAGGGTTTACAGCAAGGTGCAAACCACTGGTTCCACTCAAGAACAGGAAGGCCAAATTAGACTTAGCTAGAAAACATCAAAAAGAGCCTGCACAGTTCTGGAATTAAAATCTTTGGACAGATGAAACCAAGATGAACTTGTACCAGAATGATGAGAAGAGAAAAGTATGGAGAAGGAAAGGAACAACTCATGCATACCAACCCTTATAAAATTAAAATTATTCATTTAAAATTATTTTCATTTAGCCAGTTACTTTTGAGCCTCTGAAAATGGGGAACTATGTATAAAAATGGCTGTAATTTCTAAACTTCAAATTCTTAAAACTTATGGGCCCAACTGTATGCTGGCTCAATGATTACAACTTTGAGAACCCCAGCTTTAAGCCAACAGGACTGAATTAAGAGCACGAAAACACATTTTAACCCTTTCATGCATGAATTATGACATCTTCAGTCAAGATGTTTTTTTGCCACTATAGCAACAAAACACAAGCATATTCAAAAGAAAATGGCTTTTGAATAGCTGTCCACTGTAGTGACTACCATTCATGAAAGGGTTAAGTTATCCATCTCCTCTCCTCTCCTCTTTCTTTCTTCCCCTGCAGATCAGACCACTTTAGTAGACCTGGGTGCACTCTGATGCATTTAACTTGACATTACATGTTCCATGGCCTTCTAGCCATTAGGATTTTTTGCAGAGCAGCATGAGGTTATGTAAGGGAAAGAGCTTCATGGTAGGAGGTGAGAAATTCAGGTGACACTGCATAATTATGTAGTCATGTGTCAAGTCTTTCAATCTCTGTGTTTAAGTAATGCATGTTGAGTTTGCAGTACATTTGGAGTGTTTAGATGCATCTCGTTACCTCCAGCATCACACTTTTGCTTTTTTTTTTTTTTTTTTTTTTTTTTTTTTCTTTTTTCCTTTTTTTTTCTCCCCCCCTCCCCTTTTTTTTTCTTTCCT
>VUQI01013703.1:37513-52111 GCA_015106735.1 Paratilapia polleni
TGTTGAGTTTGCAGTACATTTGGAGTGTTTAGATGCATCTCGTTACCTCCAGCATCACACTTTTGCTTTTTTTTTTTTTTTTTTCATTTCTCTGATCCTGTCTACCTCTGTATTCCTCACCCCTCTGCCATGTCTAGACATTCACTGTTGAGGCAGGCTCTCCTATATCACTGATCGATGAATCACCTGGGGTAACACATGCAGCACAGCTGGGCATTGTCATTTTCCTTGGAGCCACACATACACAAACAAACAGACACACATACAAAGATTTTGACTTTACATAGCCCCTGAGTCTACATATACTGTTAACAGATGAATGTCACCCCTCCAGGCACTCTGCTCACCAATCAATACACCACATGCAAAATGTCCTGCTGGAATTATGCTATTATGTGTGAGGAATGCCTTTAGGATAGAAATTCAAAGAAAACTGCATCTGAAGGGCAACTTTATTCCAGTACATTAAAACACAATGAATGAATTATGATGTTGTTGCGACTGAAGATCCCACACTTAACATTCTCATGTTTAACCCATCCATCCCCATCCATCTCCAGTGTCTGCTGGGTATTATAAAACATAACTGACCCAAGATGGACAGCTTCTTAATCCCACAGACCAGTTTGAGTCATAGTGGAGGACATGTTGACATGCAATTAAATAAGACCAGAAATGTTGTTTTAAATATTTAATCTCCCGAGTTAAACGAACACCAACTCTAGAGGAGAGTGTCAGTTTTAGTGCATGGGCATATTTTTTCTGATCTAATACATGGTATCATTTGCATAAAAAATGTGAATGAAGCATGTAAAAGGGAGGGGAGGAGAACAGATGGAGAGGCAAAAAATATCAATACAATGCATAGAGGCTACATGTGCATTAACATGTATTTCTTTTCTTTCTTTCTTTTTTAAAAAATTAAATTTCCATCCAGATGTACATTTTAGCACAGGCTCAGATATAATTTCAGCCAATAACATGCATATCACATGACTACTGGGGTCCACAACCTGTGGATGTAGGTGTCCACTGGTAGCCAGTGGTAGGCTAATGTGTTTTCTTAGGGTTAGGTGACTGATCGAGACAAATCAGAGAAGAGTACGTCCGCGAGTCTGCTAGGGTGATGCAAATTTCATGATCAGGGTGAGCGCGAGGGTCCATGAGGATGTCCGTGTGCCTGTCTGTTTTTTGTGACCGTGTGGACTCGTCCGAGGAGAATTTACATTACAATGTACCAACTACGCATGCGCCCCAGGCGGTGGACATCAAATAAGCATAACAGGAACGACTAATTGGCTGTCGGGTCTCCAGCTGTCTGTGTCTATGTCAGCAACAGACAATCAAGGCTTAAGACCCAATCAGGCAGCAAACATGTGTCTGTAATTTCTAGTAACCTAGCCATTCGAGACTAAAACACAATACTGATGTCTTAAAACTAACATGGATCCTGTGGCATTTCCAGCAGTCTCAATTTTAGGGATTCTAAAATGCTGAAGCAAAGTGTAAATTAGGCTAAACTAAGAAAAAGCTGTTCATTATTAAACTAAAACTTGTTAGTGTGGACAGCACCTGAGTGAGAGGGAAGAGATAGTAAATAAAAGGAACATGTCCACATGTTTCAGCTTCCTGACAAAACAGAACCTGGGGTAGAAGGATGTCTTAGCTTATGCACAGTTTATGAAATTATTAAAAAAGGGAACATGGATGGATGTACTGAGCATACTCAGTGAACATGTGGCAAGCATAATCTTGCTCCTACTGAAAAATTCAAGACGGATGTGCAGTGGAGCAATTTCATCAGGAGAAAGAAAACACATCCAAGACCAAGGACTTGCTCAAGGTCATTCCTTTTTTTTTCTCTTTTCTTTTCTCCTCTCATGACAGCTTTTTCATGACAGTACAAACACTTTATATCAAATAGCCATGAATCGCAGCAATGTGCCTCACACGTTTGTATGTTACAGAAGCAGCACATGGTAGTATTAACTGACACATCAATTTATCAGATTATACAGAGACAACAGCACAGATTCACTTTATATATGAGAGGGGGTGGGATTTAATAAGTCTATACTTCATCCCGCTCCTTTTCGAGCATGTAAAAGCAGTTCTGCACATTTGTCATCTTAAATATGATTTTGTTTTATGTAACTTGTTATAAATATATTTCTGTTATTATTTAAATGTACATGTTCGAAATTAACTTAAATGAATGAATGAATGAATATATGGAAAAATCTGTTATTTATTAGTCATGTGATTTTTGATTATTATCTATGAAGAAAACAATACTATTAAAAATAATTTGCTCTGTAATGGTAGTAGCGCAAGCTAAGATTTGATGAAACAGGAAATGACTCAGACTTTATGTGAATACCAGAATATATTTTCTCCTCTAATTACTCTATAAATAAAACCTTATGTTTTGTGTAGTTTATAGTATAAGTTATTGCAGTAGATGATACTTTAAAACTGAAAACAAAGCTGGCTTATTCAGATTGTTACCTTTAGTCTTCTCTGCTATCACATATTATAGGAACATTTTTCTTAGTTCTTCTTCTAAGAGAAGAGGAATAATTAATAATTGCCTCAACTCTCTGCTTTGATAAATCTCTTGAGATTGGCAAGGCAACTATGGCAAAAGCAGAGCCTTGCATCTCTTGTTCTGTCTGTAGTCTAGATTTGCTCCTCCTGAGATTGGTGTCTCCCTGGTGACTGTCTGGTTCAATTCAACCCAGTGCTGATCGCCTGTAAAATCCCAGTTCCTGGAGCGCTGGCTTCTAAAACATTCATCATTCCCCGACTTCTTCTAGGTGCAAGCTCAGCCTATATCTAAGGATTTGACAGGGGCTATTTCTTCAGCCCTGCTGTAAGATTTTTACAGAGTCTCCGCCACCACCCAGTGCTCAAAGAACAGGGTCAGATAATTGAGAGGTTCCTGATCGCACTTCTGTTCTTCTCACCAGTCAATTGACAGGCTGCTTCAAGGGCTATGTTCCTGCTATGTTCAAAACCATCCTAAGCAGGTTCACTTGGCATGTCTCTCCATCTGTTTGTAGAAATGTTAAACTTTTCTTTTCCATACAGTTTACTTCAACAGCACTTAAGCTAAACTAGCTGCAATTACAGGTGTTAATATTTTGCTCATGGTACTTAAATAAATACATTCCTTCTCATCAGTGTGCATGACTGGCATCAGATGAAGTAATGGAGGGTCATTTCAAAGGTCCATCTAGGATCAGGCGGTGCAAATTTGCTCAGACTATAAATGCTGTAGTGTGTGACATAGGTTCATGTTACATACTTGTCCCGCTTCCAAAAATAAAAATTGCTTGACTTGATTTCCTACAGTAAAAACCAGAACTCACACAAATATTTATTGGCATTTCACAAAAAGTCATCCGCTGCTTTATCTACACTGACTGAAATTAGCTGAGGTGACTTCATTTTCCACAGTTCTTATCATACCTCTTTCATAGCCACAGGGCTATTTGTCGCTAAATAAAGATCAATACAGAACAAGACATCTATGCAGATAGCCTACTAGAATTCAGCACTCTGTTGTGCTGCACATTTATTTTTAAACAGATGTGGCCTATGTTATAGTCTCCTGTTATGGTAATTTCCCTTCCTACAGATGGGGTTGGAGGGAACTAGAAATATAGTAAAGTTACAAATTAACATAAGGCAAATGAAACACTAAGTTACTGTACAGCAACTGTAATTATTATCCTGACAAAACAAATGAATAATTAAATTACTACTTCAAACAAGGAATTGTAAGAGGTGATCTCCAATATGTTTGTCCTATCTAGATACAGTAACCACTCTTTGTGCTGTCGCCACTTTGATCAGAGCAAAAAGTACTGTGTATCCTTCAGCAGTATCACTCTGCACCTCAGTCACTGTCTGCAGGCCTATTTGATCTTTTATAAAATCAAACTACTTTCTTTATATATTTCTTTAAAAAAAGCAAACAGACAAACAAACAAAAAAACCCTCACAATTATTTGATTCTACAACATAACAGACAGTTCAGAAGTCTCACTCTGTATAAAGTGTGTGGTGTGTGGTTAACCAAGGCTGGGCCCTAATCAAATGTATCTCTTTCCTGTTTCTGCTGACGCCTCTGTTGACACATCCGTAAGTGGCTTTATCACTACTCCTCTGGGAATGTCCTCCTAATAGAATTAATTGCATTCCATGTTCTGTTTGTATTTTTAATTGCTCCGTTTGTGTTCTTATGCGCTCTGTTAATTCCTGTGGTTGTCTTTATCAAGGTAAATCCTAATATTTAAATGGCCTGCCTGCCAATATAACACACAGCGCAACAAATTCTACTCTCTCCAGTCATCCTCTTGCTCTTTGTTTCTCTGTGTGATTGTGACCTCTGTTGCAGTCATCCATGAACACAAACATCCTACTGATAAAGGGGAATGCAAAACCAAAGGCTCTGCATCTAAAAATCTGTTTGCTGTTTTTCTTTCTGTCAGACTTTATTCAGGGTAGTCAGCCAGCAAAAGTTGGCAGATTGGCTCTTTGGGTGGGAAGACGGTCTGGAACAGTTGCTGGTTTGGCACTGATAATGCCCAACATTACTGAAGCAAGGACACCTTTAAACCATGTACAGTATGTGTGCTGATGTCCTCCAAGGTCCTGTACTGGAGACTGTCAGAGTTTAAATAAATTACACAAACATACACACACTGCTTCATAGGCAGTATAGCCAGCGTTTCCTCTGAATATAAAACAATTTACAGTCTTATCCTTGGTGAAAATTCAGGGGACATTCTCTTATCGTTTTCTTTTTTTTTTCCATTTAAACTGGTTAGTGTGAGATGGCGCTCGGGGCTAAGCTAACATCCTTCTGTGTATGCAGAGGCTGTGTGTGAGATTCTTTCTATACAAGAATTTGTGAGATATAAAAATTAAAGCATAGAGCTTTAACAGCCTCTCCCACTGGCTCTTTTGCAGTCCCCTTCACCAGAGAGGCTGACACAGCCACTGAAATGCCCTAATGACATTGCTTATCCAAACAGAATTAAACCTGAAAGGTCTAAGCTATTGGAAGGATCCCCTAGGAGCCACAGGTAGAAAGAATGGACATTGCACAGGGACACTGAAACCTGATTTAATCCCTTTCAAGGAAGACAAAAAGAGACAAAAGAATGTTTAGCATTAAGTCGGTAGTTTTGGTACATATGTGATTACATAAGCATAATACTACACTAAAGCAGTTGGACCTGCTAGAGGTTCGTGAAGATGTTTCACCTCTGAACTGAAAGGTTTTCTCAGTACTAACTGGTAAGGACTCCCAGGGGTTGTTAGCCCCTTGGAGTTCAAATGCCTTGGACAACTCACGAGTCAGTACTGAATCAGCCTTTCAGATGAGAGCTAATCTTGTTTAACACTAGCTATACTATGGACCTGGATTACTGTAAATCTTCACATAGAGGTACATGAATATAACAATGGTAAATATAGCACTTTTCTGATCTAATTGAGCACTCAAAGTGCTGTTTACTACATGCCTCATTCACCCAGTCACACACACATTCATACAGTGCTTTTATTCTATACCTAAGCACCTTGTCTAACATTCACACACTCAGACTCCAGTGACTGCATCGGGGGCAACTTGGGGTTCAGTATCTTGTCTAAGGATACTTCGACATGCAGGTTGGAGGACCTGGGGGTTGAATCACCAACCTTCTGATCAGTAGACGACCCAGTCTACCTCCTGAGGCATAGTCGCCCCTGACACTGACAGTGCATCCATCCATCCATCCATCCATCCAGCCGCTTGACTGCTTATCCAACCAGAGGGCTGGAGCCAATCCGAGCTGACATTGGGTGTGTGTTGGGTACACTATACAATGATGTCATACGAACAATACAGATTTACTAGAATCTAAAATATCCACTATGTCTAAGCTCTTTGGTCCTCGTAGTGGCATTGTAGTTTGAACAAAATGGCTGTTACATTGATCTATTGTGTAAGTTAAAGCCTATCTGAAAAAGAATAAAGGGCTTTCTTATGAAGTTCATGGGGGAGTCAAGTTCATTAGTGGTTTTGATAGAATAGGAGTTGTGAATCAAACCAGAATCAGGGGAGAAAGAGAGAGACAAAGAAATGATAAGAACCACTGAGACTTTCACTTAGAGCTGAGTACCACAAACAGGCTGTCTGTCAGTGCTGGGTTACACTCACATAAATATATGTGCCACACACATAAACTGTTACAGTGATTATCAACTTCCCATTATTTCCATCAGACATTTTTCACTAATCAACCAGGTTATTCTGTCTCTACCTGCAATTACTCTGTGTGTTGATTGATTGCTGCATTTTATAGTTGTGGAATATAGTTCAAATGATCCACAGACACAGCTAAGTGTGAGCTGACAGAATTGGGTTGAATCAATTCAAAAGAATGCAGTTAGTTTTCACTTTTATCTGGACTAGATTGTTTTGATAAGCTTGTTAGTACTTTGAAGATTCAGATAGGAAAGGGAAAAAAACACTTTTTTGTTTCCCAGAGAGTTTGTCGGCTGAGCATGTGTGTAGTTACTAACTACAGTTAATGGAGTGGCAAATGTTGCCTCAGTTTTGTAAGTAATTTCACCTTTCACTTGCAAAGTTTCATCATAGGGAGGATATAATACATTTAAGTGCCACTGACGTCTACCAGGTAACACAAGTAGCTAAATGACTAAACTGTTTTCTAAAAATCTGTTAAATCTGAAATTCTATGTAATACCACATAAAAAATTAACCTGAAACAGAAGGGAGCTAATCTGCTCATTCTGCAATGATGCGCAAATGATTTACAACAAAATTCTAGCATTGATTTAGCTCTAAAATGATCAGATAATAAGTTAACACCTTAGGAGCTTTGCTGTTTTATTCTCCTTGATAGCTTTTCAAAGATGATAAATGAAATGATTTTTACTGATAGATATAAATGAGCTGTCCTAGAAATGAAGGCTCATGGCAACTTAGCAATAAAATTACTTTTCAACACGTAGGCTTCCACTCACGAGCAGTGGGAAATAGGGCTTCCAAGCAAGCCCATCAAGACCAATTAAATAAACAAGACTGGAAGCCACTGTAATAGTGACAGTTTTATTTTCTGACAGGCACCATAAATCAGTTAAGCTCAACACCGTACACAAAAGGCAGCTTTAACATGGAGTAGAAGCAACATGAGTTAACCTAAGGTCTATGCCTTCTCAGGCAGCATAAAATAAGTGAAGGTGGACCTTAGAGTGAGAAATGCATCAGGTCAGTTGTTGTTGCTATGTCCTGGGAAATGCAGTGTCACATGTGCAATTTGTTCTTCTAATCTCCTCTGTTTTATTTTATTGACCATGAAGGCAGCCTTGAATGGCACTGCTAAAGTGTTTCCTTACCCAGTGCTTCAGAATTGGTGTGTATGACACAGGCAGGAAATTAAAAATATAAAATACTTCCAAGATATGCTGCCATGGTAAGTCAAGTAGAACCGCAGTGCTGCACGACCTCAACACTGACATTCAATCAGCACTGGGGGTTGTTTGGGTGAGAATAAGCTGCCTGACTGACAGTGCTAAAAGGGTTCAGGAAGTCCAAGGCTGCTGATCAATAAATGTGAGCAAGTATACCAAAATGCATGCCCGCAACTTACACATAGTCACAAACTGACTGACTCCCTTCACACCTGTTTATTAGAAATCACTAGACTCCCCACCATCTCCACCCCCCTCAGTTCATAAAAGAGTATAACAGTGGGAAGACAGTCAGCCCTCTGAACACAATGTACACATCTACACATACTCCTTTTTGTATATTTACTACACTGGACTTATGATTGGGGTTATGTTATCTCCCCGAGGCTGCTAAAAAGCATTACAGCCATCCTCCTCTCCACATTATTAAATGTTCCTGTCATTATTTCTGATGACTTCTCAGAGGCATTTCTCTGAAAATAGAACTCCCTTGTTCAGTGGCTGACAGGCAAGAAAAGACTAGTGCTGGAAATGCTGGAAAAGAGATGGGTGAGAACATTTGTAGTGGAGAGAGGGAAAATCTGATCAAGTGAACCAATCCCCATGTTTGGCACTAATGATGAGCCTGGAGGAGAAGCCTCATTCCACTCACCAGATGTGTATAAGATGGTAGCAAGGGTGTTAAAGAGATGAAGAGAGCATTGGCCTATTATGGTAACTGTGTCTGTTGAAATGTTAAAGTGAAAGACAATTCACATTACTGTGATCAATTTCTAAAGAAGAAGTTTCTTGACTAATTATTTACATCTTTCAGACAACAACTGATTTTATTTTAGCTTCCTATTAAAATCAGAATTAACAGATGTGACTATCACAGTGAAAAACACTTTTTTTTTCTTTTGAAGTAACTTTTATGTGACAAACTATACGCCACTGGTGAATTTAAGAAAACTCACATTAAGTTACAAGAAGTGCTATTTTCAGGCAGTCTATTTTCAAAGACAAACAGCGAGTTAACATTTGCATTGCGAAAAAGGATTCCTGTTAGTAAGAAAATGAAATTTGAGATGTCAGAGTTTAAAATCCTGGTTGCAACTGCAAAAACAGTTTCCAGATGTTGTTTTAGAGAATCTTGCAAAACATTTGTTTACATTTAAGTGACAAAGTCGTTCCTCTGTCAGGAGCAAACAAAGAAATAGTGTGATGTTTTAAATTTAAAAGGGCAGTAGCAGGAAGATGTCAAGGTGGATAGATCAGTCAGCATAGTGTAGGACTTTGACATTCAAGACTGCTGTTTGCTTCCTGTTTCATATCCCACAAGTCTTCCTCCATACCCTTTTTCTGTCCTTTTTCTGCTTAATCCTTATCAAATCTTGAACACAGATGCCTCAAAGGAAAAGACAGAGTCATTTTTCAAAAAATTGTAATATCAAATAAGTAATATGCCTTATGATGTCATATGTGACAACATAAAAAATAGCTCTGGTTCATATGTTGTATGTTGTCACATGGAAACCTTAGAAACTGTATAGTGACTTGCTTGGAAAATGGGTAATCAGCCTAAAACACAAGCTTCAGAAAATAACAAGCAGTAATGCAAAGTACTTTATCTGTTCATTTGTTTAAAATAGGCCAGAAACTCTGATATGGTCCTTAAAAAGTATCATTTCCAGTTGGGGACCAACTAAAACCTTTTTTTTTTCCAAAATTAACAAGGTCTGGCTGCAAATAACTAACTTTCTTTGGGCCCAATTACTGTCTATTTATTGAACAAGGCATTCCTGATTGATGTGTTCACAGTGGGCGATCCATGATTCATAGCCATTTTTTCTTTGAATATCATCAGGCATAGTCCACATGTATGTTAATGAGTCATGGCTGTAATTAGCTCAATGAATAATTCATTTTGTTAACATTTAAAAATGTATGCCTGCACATGATACATGCATCAAGCTCACAGGAGAGGAGTGTGCCCTTATGCACCATTTGCCTTACAATAGAATGACTGCTGATTGGCAGGGCTTTAGCTCGCATTCCTTTTAAATGGAGCCAGCCAATTTCCAAAAGAAATTATAGAATTAACCTCTCAATGTTGAATTTAACATAAACTCAAAATTCCTCCACTTATACGGAGGACTATTTGGCTATTATACTCTTAGTTTCATGTTTTAGTTTGTAAACATGATCTCTCTTCTACATTGATACAACAATCTACAGTATGGCTTCAGCAGCTGTAAATCTCACTTGTCATCTCTATGTTTATTTTAAACCTTGAACATCTGCTCTAATTCCACTCTATCCATAATCTCTCTCTGTGTTTGTTATGTGTAAGGGCATAGGATTCACATAGTAGGAACATAGTGTAGCACTCTTCAGTCTTGAGCTGACTGGCAGGATGTATTCAGGGGGTACTCAATACATCCTCGTCTCAGCATTACCCCCAGCTGTTTATATTACTGATGGCTATCATTCTACTTTTCACTCATCCTGCTTCTCCCATCTTCCCAGGAGATATTCACAAGTGACAATTCCTGAAGGGGGTTTGTGGAGTGATTCGATAGAATAGATCCGCTCTAACAGTAATCTTCACTGTGTCTCTGGAGACCTGCTCATAAACAAGAATGGACACATGCACATGTAGGAGAACACACAGCCGCACCAGCAAAATTGCTCTGCTCGTACCCTGTGCAAGTGCAGGGACTGGCACCATTTCTGCCTCATCTCTTCCCTACTCTGCCCTTTGCTCCTCTCATTTTCCACCTGTCTCTGATCCTCTGCCTCTTTTACATTTCAATCCACCGCCTGTTCGTCCTCGTCCTGACATAGGAGTGAGCAGAGAGAGTGAGCAGGAAAGAGGGAGTTGTCCCCTTTGGGTAGCTAAGCGATTACCGTTAGAAAGATCCAGTCCCTTGCATCATACCTCTCACAACCTCCTCTGCTCTCACATCACTCTGTGGGAACCCTTTTCTGCCTTCCTTACACGTCTCGCGCCTCCACTCTTCTTTTCTTCATCGCTCCTTATCTGTTTATTCTTACTTCATTTATGACTCCACTTGTCGTCTCTAATCCCGCCCACAAGTAAGCCAGTTAATTCATGTTTATGAGTTTTCGTGTTTGTGTTGTAATTATTTCTTGTGCATCTGAGCGGCACACTATATATTTAGAGTATGATATATGTACACTACAAGCTGTAATCAGGTATTTTAAACAAGAGTTTTAAAAAACAAGCTTGTGCATTAAATTTGAAACAATATTTGTGCACCTCTGTATCTGTATGTATGCATGCATACTTGCATTTTCTGCCTATATGCATGTGTTTGTAAGAGTATATCCCACTATGTATTAGCATATGCAGTCAGATGCTTCAGGAGCCATTTCTGCTTGCCTTATCTGTCTGAGTGGAGAGCTGGCTGCTCCAGCAGCAGAGCCAGAAACCACTGCCCACTGCTTAAGTGGAAAAGGACTAATCCCTCCTCTCAAAGCCCACTCTAGTAAACACCACTTCTCCAAAGCCACCCATGCACACCCAGCCTGTCCAGCCATGGTCCCCAATAGTCTGTAGGTTACGTGGGGTTGCTTTATGGAGGGGGGATTTATTGTTGGTACCTGATCTCATATCAAATAATTACCAGTACTGCATTTAAGAGTTGAGGGGAAACAGCTTTTTGCATTTACCCACACTCAAAAGTTATTTGTCTTTTGGATTCTTTAATAAGGCCTGCTGTGCTCATGTGTACTTTGTTGAATCAATATACCAATCTGCTACATTCATTACACTTCATTTCCCTGATACAAGATTACATATTGTTATGGAAAGTGAAGTATTAGAATTAGAACTTTGGAAATCTGAAGCCATCTAACAGCAGGAAAGGGGAACAAAACTGTTATTAGTTAAATCTTCCTAAATTGGTTTTCATTTGAACCTAGGAGGGGTCATTCCCAGATTTCAGCTGGTAAATGACCTCCTCCTGGTTGGATGTCTTTAGAGTATAATTTTGTTCTAATGAAAAAAGATTACATCTTGAATTAAAAAGTGCTCAGCTCTGACCAATATACCAGGCTGAAGTCAGCTTGGAGACAATCAAAAGATCAACATTTTCTCCTGCAGCTTTTAATAATATATTCCCATCTACAATATCTGTTTGCATCTCATTGCTATCCCTGTATCACTTGTGGTGAATAGTTCCATCATCAAGTACCATCAGCAGCATGGCACGCATCACTGATCAAGGACACATAATGATTTGATGTAGAGAATTTCTCTTTTATTTTTTTGATTTTTCTTGTGTACATTGTTGTACATCACAGAAAGAGTTTGATGGCAGTTTCTAGTCCCTGCAGTGTAAGTGAAGGCCATTATCTGCTTACTTTGCTGCAGCGAAACAAGGTATTTAACAGTAGAAGGTCAGATGCAAAATAGAGATTTGCCATATGGCGTGACGAGTCTTTGATGAGGAAATTCATCAAAATCATTGCCGTATCTCGCAGCCTTGTGATTTTTCACTGTAACACTTCCTTTGGCCATTTTGGGTTCATTTTAAAGGTGGGTTGGGGGTTGAAGAGCCAGGGTTGCAGATTCAAATTCATTTAAGTGAGCTGTGCATAGTACACGTGCTCTGCATGGGTGGTTGGTTTTTTTACTCAGTCAAGTCTGGTAAAAGTTGACCTGCATCATCCATTACTCTGCAAGGTGGGAACAGTGTGTAATGTGGCATGCTTTTTCCATTATTTCAGGGTGGATTTGCTATCAGTTGCAGTTATATTATCACCAAAACCCCTTAAAATGTGTCAGTCTTTTCATAGCATACTGTACCAAGTAGCTAAGATACTCCTTACAAAAGGACGAAATGAATTATTTTTCTCCCTATACCCAAATAACGGAAAGTCGTCTTCTGCACACAGGTGTAAATGCATTACAATGAAAATCGATATTTCACCCTTACAAGTATTCATTGTTATTTGGATAACATTTCAACAATTAAACGAACAGATTTGATTTTATTCAAGCTGACTGACATCTCGCGCAGCCTGTGCAGTGACCTTCTTTGGTTGAATTAGGGTTAATCAAAGTTCAAGTCTGTTTAAATCCCTAAAGGAACTGGGGAGACTGTGGATCAGAGTTAGAGTAATTGTTGTGAAGCTCCTGCTGACAAGACAGAGCATCAAATCCAAAAGCAGCCTGAATAGAGTAGAAAATTAAAAGTTTGAGCACTGTCAGATCTGAATCTGCTGATTGAACACAAGACAGGTCTAGTTGGTGTATGTCTCGAAGCTTCATTAGCTGTTCCCTTGCACCTGCATGACGGCTGCACTCTCATCAATCTTTCAGGACATTTACCTACGAAGGCAAGGTGGCTCTGGAGCTGGGTCACTGGCAGATGTAGCAAAAGCAGATTCTGAGCAGGACCAAACGAGCACAGAAAAGCTGCAACAGCCGGCTGGGCTTGGTTGCGCCGCTCTGGTCTGGTGGATGGACACCAGAGGAGTTCAGCCTGTTTGTCTTTCTGCACAGCAACAAAACAGCCCAGCACAGCACAGTCAGTGCTTGGCCACAGTCAATGCATGCATGTGTGTTGGGTGCTTCAGTAACAATGGGGAATGTAGAGCTTGGAGAAGCATGCTGGTAAAGTGTGTTTCTCTCTGCCAGTGAAACCAAACAGCTCTTTGATCCTGTTTTACTCATCTAACCCAATACACACAAACACTGAGACTATCTCAGGCTGTCTGTCAGCTGTCAGAGAATTCACTATGACTGTACGTTGCCTTTTCTTTTTCAAAGCTGGTCACCCCACGAAAGTAGGAATGTTATTTTCGATCAGAAATATGTTACAGGTGTAACCCTCCAATGTTACTGTCAGGAAAAACTAATGAGCATCAATTCTCATTCATCACTTTTCACTTCACAAAGACACACTCACACGAGCGAACACATCATCAAATCTTCAGCTCCACTAGCTGAGGACATACTCTACTACACAGCAGGAGCAGACAGTCTGTTGCTGATTCTGTTTGTTTCTCCTGTTTGATGGAGTTGAGTGTCCCTAGGGCACAGTCAGAGTATTGTGGGCAGGCACAGAACATAAACGATCTGAGACTTTATTTTTAGGCTGTGTTCATCATCATCATCATCATCAAAAAGAAGTTTGGTTTCACAGAGGTAGATTGTAGCCCATACAGAGCACAGCTCGATGAGTATGCCTGTATAGATTTGAGCAAAAACACTGCAGCATTTAACTAGAAAGGCTTTGTCCTGCAGCCCATTATAATGCATTACGCATCCCGATAATAACGTTTTCTGCATTAATCTGTTGATTTTTGCAAAGGTAAATGGGGATAGCATCCTAGAGTGCTATTAAGCTTTTGCATTTCAGAGTGGCTTCAATTAACCTTTTTAATGACTGCACTGGAAGACACACTGGAATCCAATGTTAATCCAATAATTATTGTCTGGCGGATGTACTTGACTTCACCCCGCCAGCCAGCTAATTCACTTCAAGTGTTTATTTGCAGGAGTCAATAATTCTTCTGATTAGAATTGGATTTGCAGTTTAAAAAGGGAGACATTTGTCAGCTTCTTCCCCATAGTCGTGTTAAAATACTTGTGATGTAGGTCTATGTAATTTCCTGTGTAAGCACCTCAAAAGAAAAAATCTCAATGTAAATATAGGGGCCCAGTCAAATTAATTATTTTATGCTAACTGCTATGTTAAATGTGACTAATAACTAATAACTATGGTAAATTTCAGGTGTCAGAACCAAATACCTTTCTGTCCATGATAATAATAGTAATATTTTTTTTAAGCTTAAAAACAATTATGCAGATTAGTATTAAAGTGGTAACCCTTACCTTTTTGCAGACTTTCAAACAACCATAATAAAGTCTAACATAGCTAAGGAGGACAGAAGAGAATATTTGGTGTTTGACGGGCAATACTGTTTATTTCTGAACAACTATGCATTTCTTATATACAGTATTCTTCTGTTCTGGTTAGACCTCTGTGACCCCAAACAGCACAGAAATTGTAATAAAGCTATATTAAAAGACAACCAAACTGAAAACTAAACTGATTTTTTTTTTTTTTTTTTTTGGTCTGTGTCATCAGTTTA
>VUQI01013703.1:59130-84369 GCA_015106735.1 Paratilapia polleni
TTAGGAGTTGTAATTAAATTCTGTAATGATCAACGCTCTATATGAAGGGGGAATTGGACACTGAGTGGAATTGAAGTTCAGAAGAGCGAGACCTCTGTAATGAAGCTTATTCATTTAAAGCCTATAGCATGCCACCAGACAGTGCTATCTCACTTTGACTATGTAGTCGCCAAATGACCTGAAAGAAAAAGAATGATATAATGTACTGTGTGTGGTAGCAGCAATAATCCAGTTTAATATGAAACCTGGTGCAGATCACAAAGACGCAACACATGTTTTTTAATGAGGGAGGCAATTAGGCTGTGATTCTGAAGATCCATGTGTATGAGATTGTTAATTTCAATTACAGAATACATCAGTATCCACTTCAGCTCTCTTTCCTCTGTGGGGAAATCTTATAACCTCCTCTACATTATGGAGCATAACTGTGTTAAGAAAAGTTAGGTGAGCCTGAAATCCTTATCAGCACACTGTTATACCTTTTAGAGGAAGATACAGTAAAAGAAAACCTTTTGCTTTGAAGATGGGAAACAAATTCTGCATCTTTGTTCACTTTTTTTATTTAAAGGAGCCCAAAAAAGACTTTGAATATAATGGTATCTTGGAGTGAAGGTAACGTGGATAATTTAATAACATATTCGGAGGCCTGGTGACGCAACTGCAGTCATGCAGACATTTTACCAGACAAAGTTTAAAGTAAAAAAAAAAAAAGCCTGAAGGAAAAGTTCTCAGTTTACTAGTTCATCTACATTCCACCCCTCACATACGGAGAGGATAAGATTGATCCTTAGGGAGAGAGTGAGGTCTGAGGTGAGAACCACTGCTCCTTAGCAATAAAAAAAGCACTAATTGAGGTGGTTTAGGAATCTAATTAGAAATCCTCACATATGCCTCTATTTAGGAGTTCATGTCTGACCCTGGGTTTTTAGATATTGAGAGAAGTCATGAAAAAAAAAGCTTGCTATTCTACTTCTTGTAATTTATGCATTTGCAAAGGGCTAAATCCTTCAAAAGATGTTTGGATTATTCCAAGGCATCATTTAGTCCTTGTTACTTTCAGCTTGTGATACATATTGACTTTGCTGGTGTGTTTTCATTTGTTTGTTTGTTTTTGCAGATGATGCCATTTTTTTGGCTTAGGTTGACTTTGATCTTCAGTGTGGCTCATTTTGAGGCTGACTGTGAAGAGTCACAATTAACACTGGCACCTAAAAAAATTGTTTGGCTATTCCAGCCATGTGAGAGGGAAAAACATGTCCTCAAAGTCTTACTCATGTGTGACAGTAAGAAGGATCATGGGATTAATGGGGGTTTGTGAGTTGCACTTATTGCAGGTGTTATGTTGGGATACAGTAGTGAAAGAAAGTGCAGGCCACAGTTTAAGGCTCTGCTGCTGGATTGGTTATGACTATGGTCATGCAATTTTGGCAGGATCAAAAAATGAAATAGCAGTGCTGAGTTTTCTCATCATATTGACTGTCCTTATTCAGGATGGGGAAAAAAAGCACACATAAAGAACATAATAAGCAGTATAAAAGCTGGTGGAGAAAGTAACATTTAGTCGGCACAGTACTGGCACCACAACCCTTATAAGATTACTGGGCAGACTGGAAGGATTAATGGACGTCAGGATGGGAAAAGGCAAAATAAGATGGAAACATTACAAAACCACTTCCACAATAGCTGCTGCGAGACTGAAAAACATCAGCAAAGGGGCTTTACAATGGCAACAAATGGCTCAACTCTTTAATCTTTAGTGTAATGCCATTACTATTGGTGACATGGTGTCAGCTCAAAAGCCATGATATGGTGCATCACAGAGTCATTTTGCGTTCACATTACGCAAATGGATGGGGAGAGAGTAGCGTGTTCGGAAAAAAGGAAAACAAAATTAATCTAACGAGCTTTTCCTTGTTAAGTACGTGCTCTGTCTCCAGCTGAATGACAATGACGAGGCATCCGTTTACCACGATACACATTCCATTGTGAATAAATGAATATGTGAGCACACTGCAAAACAAAGTAAATGGAGGAATTAATTCAATGAAATGAAAAGGCTGCATTGCCAGATAAGCCATAAGGCTTCGCAGCTGAGGTATGAAATATGACAGTGTATGATATCATGGTTGGGTCTGCATGTGACAATCTGTCCATTCAGTGTCCAGAGTGGTAAACTTGCAGCTCCAGCCAGAGTTTTTTGCATCATTAATTCAGATTCTTCCTGGCTCACTGTTTTGGCTGCTCTCTCTGCATAGGGAATGAAATGCCAGGAGAACCAGAGGTCAGAGAGCAACAGAAAGAACTTTCACAAGGAGGATAAATTGCTTTTACAATATTTACGCACATCCAAAATGTGCCTTAGAGGAACTAAGGCCTTTATCGTACTGATCAGAGTGAACCCATGTGTATTTGATGAATGCAAGTCGTGCACCATTTTGAAAAATTTGTCAAAGGCTGGGGAAAAAAAAAAAAAAAGCCTAATGTGTGTCTACTACCAACTACAGTGTGTAAGATCAGAGAGGGAATCCGTACCAAGATCTAGATTTAGCCCAGCCCACAGCAGTGCATCAGGGCCAGCGGCTGCCCAGGGGGTGGGAAGCCGAACGTTCAACTCCAGCAAGGCCACTCAGCTATCAGGATAGCTAAAACAGGCACAGTGCCTGGCATCGAGCTACAAAGAGCCTGGGCCTGCAGGGGAGTCCTGTTTGATGGGGAGACGATAAAGATGGATGGTCACCATGCCAACTACCTCTGAGTCAAAGTAAGGACGAATGTTGGGGGTGGGCAAACTGAAAAAAACACACACACACACACACACACACAAAAAAAAAACAAAACAAGAGAAAGAAAAAAATGAAATGCCGGGTGGTTACAAAGCTGTGTCGAGGAGCTCTAAATGCCGCATTATTAGAATGGAAGAGTCCTTGATGAGAGCGAGAAGATTTTGCTCACAGCAAAAGGAAACATTTCCTACTGCCACATATTTTATTTCCTTCTGTAACTACCCTGGACTGCTAATTAAGCCCTTAAATTCATCCTGACTCTGTGTTGCAAACTCTTAAAAACTGCTGCTGATAGGCCAGTGGGGCATCACTCAGATTTGTAGTGCTCTTTCCTCCACAGAGACAGCGAGTCAGTATGTGACTGGACAAGCTATGGCAACATCCTCACAGCATAGTATTTCACCTGTATGAGCTTATATTGTGACTAAGATAGAGAGAGTCAGTCAGAGTAAACAAAGCCAGCTTGAGATGTATGGAGTTTGAAGCAACAAATATAACTGTTAGGATGGTAACATCATGACCCTTTTTTTTAATCCACACAAATGTATTCACATAAGTTTTATATGACCAAAATTAAGAAGACTGAATTGTTCTACAGGCATCTGGTGGCTATATGCGGCCTCTTGACAAATTAAAGGAAAAAATCAGAACCCTTGATCCCTACATTGAGTGGTCCAATTGCTCTGCTATGCTGCAGGAGGGATTTTGCAGTTGTTAGCACTGCCCCCTGCAAAGGAAGAAGGTCCTGGGTTCTAACCTGCTGGCTGGATGGGGCGTTTCTGTGTGGATTCTGCATGATCTACCCTCTGCCTGTGTGGATTTTCTCACTCCAAACACTCCAAAGACAAGCATGTCAGGTTAACTGGTGAATGTCTGTCTGTGTTAGCCCCATGATAGCCTGGCAGCCTATCTGGGTGTACCCCACCTCCCACCCAGTGTCAGCTGGGATAGGCTGCAGCACACCATGACCCTAAATTGGATAAAAGTTTAAGAAAAATGGGACAGGCTCCATCGCCCCCATGACCCTGAACTGAATAAGCAGAAGAAGATGAATGGATGGATGGATGGAAATGTTTCTATCCAGATGACAATGGTCACACCAAGGATAACAATTCCCCCAACATAGGGTACAAGGGGTCACTGAATGGTTTTATGCTGTGGCCTTCACAGTCACCAGATCCTAACCCAATTAACAACCACAGGAAATTTGGACTGACATATCATACAGGGGTTTCCACCACCATCATCAAAAACCCAAATAAGGGAATATCTTTTGTAAGAATTATATTCCGTCCTTTCGTGAGTTACAGAGACTTTGAGAGTCAATGCAAAGAGGAATAAAAGCTGCTCTGGCTCTAACACTAACTTAGACACTTTATGTTGGCTTTTCCTTTAATTTATCATCTCTCATTATTGTAAAAAACACCAGCTAAGGTGGACAACCTGCAAACCCCAATTTGAAGAAAATACACATTATGCAAACTTAGAAGCTCAAAATTGATTTTTTTTTTGAGAAGTTAAAAATTGATTTTTTTGTGTGTGTGTGTGACTGATCTTGTTCACTGTACAATGATGACTCAATAATAGATTCCTTTTTAAAAAAAGAACTATAGAAAGGCACAACTCAGCCACATTAAAATGCAGCTCAGAAAATACTCATTATTTTTACACTTGTACAGTCAAAGAGGAGGAAAAAACTCTGCATTATATGAGGGCAACACTTCAGATTAGCAGACTGAAAAGAAAAAAAAGAATGAATTTGAATGTATTCCATCTATGACTCTCTGTTCTTCCCTCTGAAGTGTTTCCAGAATGACGGGAAGGTACATGGAAAAGGTATTTAAGCATGACAGTAGAGCTGGAATTAGTTAAAGCTACAAAATACTCTGTCAGAATCCTTTCTGCTCAGTCAAACAGCTTTAGCCGGGCCTGCAAGTGACCTTGAATATATACATAAATGTATGAACACATGGACACGCTATAGAAATATTTACATTTACATAGACTGGTGGTCCATTTGGGTTTGTATCTTACACCTCATATCTCAAGTTCACAAAACATTTTATTGCTCATGTGTTAAATGTAAACTGGAAAGCTGTCATTACCTTAACCATAAACAACAGATTTATCTATCAAAGGTTTAGAAATATCCTCACATCACGACTCCACAGAGACTGATAATAAATCTTCAGAGTGTCTCTGGTTCTCAAATATAGCTGTTTAACGCTGAGATGCTTAAAAGGGATAACATATATTTTTGTAGTTTATCCTGTCAAATAAATGATTTCATCCTCCAAAAGCCAATTTAAAAAAAATCCATTTGTTGCTCATTTCACCATGCTGCTTTTTTGATACTGTTACTTACTCAGAGTGCATTACACACTCAAATCTTCAGCTGTTGGTGGCAGTTTTTCATTGTGGATAATGTATGTTCCTGGATTAGACAAGGAAGACATGTTGATTTAAATACTTTTTTTAAACTATGCTATTGCATTCATTAACCTGTAAAGGTTCTTTATGTTGTTGTCATTGCTTTGGCCAGGGTTTTGAGAAGACTTGGTAACACAGCTTTGATATATGGCAAACTTAAAAATCAGTGTGGTAACATAAGGAACATTATCATTCATTTGGAGCTGTGTTTCTGGTGACCTGATGAAACAAAATCTACTATTCACTCTCACTTTTACCTCTGTATTGACCTCTACCATCTGTGTTTTAGCAATGTAAAGATACAAAATATTTAATGACTGGATCACTTTGTGGTTATTTTGCTGAATTGGCTAGTTGCTGAGCTTGTTAGGTTTCAGGTATGTTTAATACATATTCTCTCTAGAAGGAAATTTTGCATTTTGATTTAAAGCTGTAGACTCTAATGCACCCTATTTTCCTCCACTGACTGTCACTGTACTTTTTAAAACTGCCATTTACTCACCCAGAAAAGTTGACAGAGCATGCCTACCCATCTCTAGACTGTCCTGCTTAAAGCCATAAAGCTACACATAGGCTACAGTATTTACACCTGGGACCTGCATGGTGCTATTAGTCACCTTGCCACTTTAAGGCAACTGTGGGTTCACTGCTTTCCTCAAAGGATTATTAACAGTTATTGCTATGGCAGAGAGCGATGTATTTGATTCACTTCTTCCCCCATTAGTTTTTTACTAGCTTGTCACTGGCATTAACTTTCTTTTCGTTAGTCCATCTGTGTGGCCACTTCTTACCTCATTTGTGCACTGATGTTTTATAATTTAATTATTTTTACTTCTAAATCACACAATTTTTGTTGTTTCTGGGTCACATAAGGCATTCATCAGTTTTTGTTATCTGTCTAATGTTTCTCATTAAGACTCACATTACTATTATCATTCAGCCAAAACAATGGAAAGCATTAAGGACTGTAGATATGACGTTGCTTCCCTCTGCTTCTTTTCTCTCTCTACTGTCTCTTACATGCTGATGGCAGTGCTTTCTGCCCCTTATCCCCATTCCATAATTATGTATTATTTCATATCATGCATTCTCAATCAACTCTCAGACCACCACCTGCTACATTAACCTTTGGACATTGCCCAAGCAAAAAATCCATCACAAAAATCTCAAGGAGGTCTCAATGGGTGACAGGGCATTAAGTGGTCTACAAGGAGCCTTAAACTCAGCTACACTTTCCTTTACCTCTGATGGCTGTCTGGTCCATTACAGAAGGAGAAGGGCATTGCAGATACGGCAGGCTTTTTTTCTAGTTCCCAGAAGAGAGCTTTAAGCTTTCAAGATCTTCACAACCCACTGACCACAAAGTCTACCAGTGCTTGTGCAAAGTCATGAAATGACAGACCCCCAGACGATATCCTGTATGACTGTAGGGTAGCGCTTATAGGGCATAACCTTATCACTACATAGATTTTTGTCTGCACAGAGAATTTGTAATAACCAAAAGGTAAAAAAAAAATCTCTCTTGATTTTTGTCCTGTATTTATTGTTGCTCATGAAAAACTAAAGCTACTGTTAAATTGTATTTTCCATGGTCAGATGCTGCTATGTTCTCTTCGCCTGCAGTGCTCCTAGTCACAGGCTTTCATTGTTGTAAAAACTCAAACAGAAACAGCTTGCAGAAAAACAATGCACCTTACAACAAAGTAACATAAACTATACAGGTCAGCAGACAGTGGCTTCAGATTGCATAAAAACATGAGGGGATTTAAATTTGTTGGTATCAATCTGGCATATTCAGTTTACTGTATGTACAGTAATGCATGTTGTTACCAACATGTAGAGACTGGTCCTCTCTTGAAGGCTGATTTTCTTATAAATGGAAAGTTTTCCTTAAACTCTTCGTGCTATTATTGGTTTATAAAATATGGTATGCTTTGAAACATGTTTGATAGGAATATAACTAAAGGATACTCTAACATTTTATATGTAGTCTGAAACATACAAATTCACTTCAATTCAATTTATTATTATTTTTTTTAAATCTATCTACAAGACTACCAGATATTCAAAAAATTGCCATAGAAAATAAAGTGAGAATTTTTAGTACTAACATTTTTTAGTACTAATGGGGTGTCAAATGCAGTCCATGGGTCAAAACTGGCGCACTAAAAGGTTCAATCCAGCCCACTGGATGGCCTTGCAAAGGGTGAAAATTGCAGAGATAAATGGCATTTTTTCTGCTTTTCACTGTATTTTGCAGCAGGAAGCATTGTCTTTCAAGTTGTTAAGACTGGATCACATTGTGAGAGTGGTTGCTTGAACTGTAAATTTAATTTGAGCTAGAAGTCTGAATCATTGTGTTCTTGCTGACATTCTGAAGCATTTCTTTGAGTTTAACAGTAACTTCTTTGCAATGACAGTGGATTGAATGTGAAAAACCGAGACTTATTGTTGAAAAAGCTCTTATTATCAGTTTTGTAAATGGATGGTTTCATAAATGTGAACCTTTTCAGAATGTATGTCTGCTTCTTTACACAAAAGGAAATGCAGTGGTTTTACTAGTCTGATCCAGTAGTCCACAAATTAGGCTGTACAGCATGTGGCAAATAGAGTAGAATGAGTTTGACACCCCTCTTTTAAATTGTCTCCATATAAGTACTATATCACATTTAAAACAACAGATACCAGAAATCAGATTAACATTTTTCTCGTCCTGTTTCTCCACCCACAATGATCCTGCAGGGCTAACCTCTGAAATTGGAGGGGTGAATAGCCTCCAGTGTGAGGAGGAAAAACCAAGCTTGAGCCAGCAGCCCCCGAGGCACTAGACATGTGTGTATGAGCCTTAACAAATAAACAGCACTACTTCCCCTTCTGGATCATTCTCTCTGGCACAGAAGCTCATTCTATACTGCGTTTAGTATTTTGCCAGTGATGGTTTAGTGTTATACACTCTCTCTCCTCATGTTGTTTTGGGCCATTAAAGGTTTATTCAAGTATCTATCTATTATTTAAGCTGACCCTGGTCAGTGGTTGGGAAGATAATTTATTAATATGTTTATACGGGTTGGTAGAAACAAAGGAAGAAAAAGTTTTTTTTATTATTCCAATGAGGAAATGAGATATTTAGTCACTCTTCCAGTTCCTTTCATTATCACAAAAATTTACAGTAAAAGCAAAAATCCATCATTTGATGCTCTTTGCACGGTTATATATCAACAATTTGTGATGTTTAATTTGCAATGACATGTTGCAATTTTCTTTTCTTTTTTGGTGTTTCAACTTGCATCATCAATCCCCTTTTCAGTCAGTGATTTCCCAGACTGACTTAAACCAACTGCTACAGAAAAGCTTTTTTCACAGAAGAAACATGCAGTGTTGGATGATTCCCTTCTCTCCAGGTGGGGCTGCCTCATTAAACATAAAACTACTAGATACATGATCACAATCAGCAGTGCCACCTTCAGATTATTATGAGATCTTGGCTCATTTGAAGATGTGTTAGAGCGGTTAGTCTCACTTCTCTATTTGAGGATTACAGTACAACAGGGAAATAAGAAAAGGAAGAAAGAAAGATGCCTACTTACTAATAATACTTGGCTAATATTTCTTAAATATGTAGCATGTGTACCTGAATTAGTACATAAATGGTGAAAAGCACTTATAGTGCAGTGAAAAAGTATTTTCCCCCTTCCTGATTTCTTAGTTTTTTGCATATTTGTCACACTTATATGTTTCAAACAAATTTTAATATTAGTCAAAGATGACCTGAGTAATTACAAAATGCAGTTTTTAAATGACAATTTCATTTATTAAGGGAAAAAAGATATCCAAACCTACCTGGCCCTCTGTGAAAAAGTAATTGCCCCCTAAACCTAATAACTGGTTGTGCCACTTTTGGCAGCAAGAACTACAATCAAGCATTTGCGATAACTGGCAATGAGTCTTTCACATCACTGTGGAGGAATTTGGGCCCACTCTTTTTTGCAAAATTGTTTTAATTCACCCACATTGGAAGGTGTTCGAGCACGAACGGCCTGTTTAAGGTCCTGCCAAAAAGCATCTCAATCAGATTTAAGTCCAGACTTTGACTAGACCACTCAAAAACCATGAGGTTTTTTTTTTTTTTTTTTTAACCATTCAGAGGTGGACTTGCTGGTGTGTTTTGGGTCATTGTCCTACTGCACAACCCCAGTGTGTTTGGGCTTCAGGGCACGAACATGAAGGACATTTTCCTTCAGAATTCATGGTTCCATCAATTATGGAAAGTCGTCCAGGTTTTGAAGCAGCAAAGCAGCCCCAGACCATCACACTACCACCACCACGTTTGACTGTTGGTATGATGTTCGTTTTATGAAATGCTGTGTTAGTTTTATACCAGGTGTAACAGGACTCAATTACTTTTGCACAGAGGGCCAGGTAGGTTTGGATAGCCTTTTTTTACCTTAATAAATGAAATCATTATTTAAAAACTTCATTTCATATTTACTTGGGTTATATTTGTCTAATATTAAAATTTGTTTGATGATCTGAAACATTTAAGTGTGAAAACTATTCAAAAAAGAGAGATCAGGAAGGGACAAAATACTTTTTCATGGCGCTGTACATGTTTATATCAGTGCTTGCTTCTAAGAGACGCAGTACGGTGGTAAAATGAGATGATCCCAGGCCTAAAGCTAAGACAAAATTTAGTCATTACAGATAAAAAGCAGTGGAACGATGATACATTTTGGCATTTGAGGAAAGAAATATACTGCTTGTCCTGATGGATACAGTAAAAGGTCAAAGTTTCACATTTCACAAATCACAGGATAAGACATCTTCCTTGATTGATTGAGGTTGATGTTTAGAGTAAACAATAAACGAGTCCAAGTCATTTCTCTTTCTTTCCTTAGCCTCTCCCACTGCTGCACTTTTCACTGAAGACCACCTTAAGCCAGATTTATGGTCCTGCATTTGTGTCAATTTGCGTAGATTTCAGCCTACGCAAAGAAGGATTATGGGAATTCAACCAATGCATAGGATACAGACACCTGCTTGCATGCTGCCCTCCATGCTGATTGGTTGGAGAAATTGGCTTGGACAGGGAAAGGGAATGACCACAGCAAGGTTCACCACCAAGAAGAAGAAATGCAAATACACATTAAATACAAAAAAGGCAGTGGACAGCTTTTATTTAACACTTCTTTTTACTCCAAATCAAAGAGGTTCTTTATGTATGTCTTTTCTGTGACAGGGGCAAAGCTAAAGGACCAACAACAGGAAAAAAAAAACAAAGAATCGCCCGCTGTGTTCAATATTTTTTTGACACTGCCCCCAAGTGGCAGCAGACAGCTAAAATATGTATACACAAGTCTGCAAAGCTCAACGTAGCATCTACGGTACCCACACACTATCATGCTGGGACCATTATGCACTGTCAGAAGATGCTGCATGCATGTTGTCAACATTAAACACCTTTATGATCGTGATGAAAGGAACAAAATGCCATAAAAGGAATACAGGATATAAATCAAAAGAGAGCCCTCCAAAAACGATGGTGCATTAAACAGGTGGTACGGCATCATTTATCATTCTGTAGAGCCATGGCCTTCTGATGACTTTAAGTTGCCTTACATCACTTTCTCTCAGTGTTTCACCTCCAGCACAGTCAGCCATGTCATCTGTATCCACTTTATCTCCAGCCCTGAGCCAGCCCATCAGGACAGAATGTCACAATGCATAAACAGCCACAAAAATACCTGCATCTCCTTCAATGAATAATAAGAGCGGAGGGAAACTAGAGAAAGAATCACGTCTATATATAACTTTTTTGTTTGAGATTCACTGTGAATGTACAGATCAAAAGTGATGTAGACTGCCATATGTTTTTCTGGCCATCCATCACAAAGATGTTGACACACTGGATGATTTATGTTGTCTCCACACACACTGCTGAGAAGAGTAAGAGATGCTATTCTATCTTTTATCCTCCCCACTAGGAACACAAGTAAAAAATGGTTCACTATATAAAATGTGAGCTTGAAGGCTTGAAGGTTTTTTTGGTTTTTTTTTTTCATTTAAAATTAGAGGGCCATTTATTAGAGGAGGTGCCACATTGGTTTGGATAAAATAATTTTGATGTTTTGTGGCTGCTGCCAACAGGGGACTGCCAAAGAGCACAATGGAGAGCAATATAAAGCTGCAATGCCTGTTTGTCTCTCTTGTGTTCACACATACCCACAAAAGAAGTTAAGATCAGAAGATATCTATTTAATATGATCAGATCCTATCACAGTAGGGGTGACAGCTGACAAGAATTCAGACCTAAGCAGTAAAGGCTCTATTTTAGCCTGCTAGTTTAGGCTTTTATGTGAGCAGTCATACAGCAAAGTTTTTAGCAAATTAGCACACCGTATTCATTTAACACTATGCGTTTATGTGACTAAATCAATTAATTCGGTCAATGTGGAATGGATTTGCCTTTGATGACGCTCCTGTGTGTGGGTCAGTGACAACAGTTCTCCTTATAAAGTGGATTAATTA
The DNA here is from genome assembly GCA_015106735.1 of Paratilapia polleni. Taxonomy (NCBI): domain Eukaryota; kingdom Metazoa; phylum Chordata; class Actinopteri; order Cichliformes; family Cichlidae; genus Paratilapia; species Paratilapia polleni. The sequence goes on from VUQI01013703.1 coordinate 70,869, forward strand.
AAGGCCCACACCCAACCAGCTTTTTCATGCTTGACATTTCACAGAAGCATCACTCCAGTTCTCTTCTTTCTCCTTCTGTTCACTTCTCTTTTTCCAATCTAATAATACAAAGTATCTAATAACACAGAGATTATCTTCATCAGCACTTCTCTTCAGTGTAACAATATCTCAGATTGCCTATTGTATTCCCATGCATTGTGTTATTGTTATCACAAAGGTTAGTAATTAACTTATACAGTAAATGGAGGGCAGAGTCTCTTGGCAGGAAATTCTCTTTCTTATTTAGATTGCGCACACTTTGAGAACTTTCCTTAAAGGGGTCTATTTCATAAAAGCCCAATATCATATTAGTGAATAAACAGTCAAAATGTACATCAGCTCATTGATATGATATGCATATAATGAGAAAGTGTTTCAAAATAAACAAAATATGCACCTGTATTTTCACTATCAACTTTTTTAAAGATATTGTTCTCTTTCTACATGTGATATTTTGTTTAAATTATGAGAGCAAAGAATATGTTCATTTGGCATACAAGAAAGAGCATTTTACTTTCGAGAATCAAGAATAATCTGACATATCTCCTTAACTCAAGCACAATTACCTTAATTTTATGTGACAAACATTTTGGAATTTATTATAAAATTCTGCTGTACAGCATCTACCCAGTAATAAACTTGATTGTACATGTGATCTTGTGTAAGTCTACATGTGTTCATGTTTGTAGAATCAGCTCTGTTTGCTGTACAAAAAAAAAAGGCAGCCTCCTATTGGTAATGGAGAGCAAGAGAGAGGGAGAAAGGCTATGTCTCCATGACCCCTTCCTCCAGCACCACTTATTGATTGATTGCCAGTACCAGGGCTAAATCCCCTTCCAAGGACAAGTGGCTTCACATGCCCACCCGGCACCTACACACACACAAAAACACACACAAACACAACTCCCTTGAGCTTTTGCTTTGAACAGGCCTCTGAGTACACCATGCTTGCCTTTGTGTTTGATGACTCCAGTACAGGAGCAACTGCAAACAATCTCATTCTATACTGAAAGAACATTTGACAAACACAGACCCAACTGCTGCCGCAGGACACATGCGTTAATGTATGTTTTAAGTAGAACTTTAAGCAGTAAGCATCCAGATGAGTAAATTAACTATGTAGACAACCCCGGAACAGTTTTTTGAGAAGGAGTGCTTCCTGGATAGAAATTGCTTTCCTTTGAGGTGCTCTTTGGAAGGGATACATATAAGCTAAAACATCAAAGAACTCCAAGGCCCTCTCTTCTTAAACAAAATTTAAAATGCCTTTATTCTCATGGCGTGGTCATGTTTAACCTAAAAAACTTCAATGCGTTTCGGCATACAAGCCTTTATCAGGGAGTTAAAAGATGCAGATAACCCTGCTGGATTTCACTGACTGAACTAAGGTCCATTAAAGTAAAATCTTAATGCTAAAGCATACAATTATAATTTAAGATACAATAATTGAGCCTTCACCTGAACTCCACCCAGCACATTAGTAATCAACTTAAACTGAACAGGCTACGTCTCTCAGCTTAGCGAACCTCATTAGTGCTCTTGTGGCTGAATTAAAGTATGAAACACCACTCAAAGTCAGCTGTTACAGCAACCTATTAATGCCCATTGTAATGAAATATGTAAAAGAATCACATTTCACTGTCTGCATGCTTTCCCCAAAGGTTATCTTTATGTACATGTTCATAAAGTAAACAGTTTACAGGTTTTCATATATACTTTTTTTTCCAGTATATATGTAAGAAGAGTGAGGAAGTAAAGGAAAAGAACAATAAGGTGCTGGCCCACTAAATGACACCAGAAAAAGCTTTAATATGTCTTGGCAATGATTCTATAAAAATTAATAAACACATAAAATTTGGAACTCTGCTCGAATGATGGAACCCCATCCCATAGGCGTCCAGCTGGATTGATATCTGATGACAGTGAAGGCCATAGCATATGATTTACATAATTTCCATTCTCATCAAACCATTCAGTAGCCTCTTGTTACCTGTGGATGGGGGCATTATCACTGAGACCACTCTAAGATAGAAATGTGTCATCACAAGATAAAAGTGATCACTTAGAACAACTTTGTACAGATATGCAGTTACCCTCCCCACTAAGAGGCCAAATGGACCTGAGTTATCCCAGCAAAATGCCCCCCACAACACAACAAACCCAGTGGATCCCCTTACTATAGGTGTAAAGGTCCCATTTTTTTTTTTTTTTTTTTGTCACCTGACTGTAGTTTGTAATAAATACAAGCAAATAACCTGTCTCAACTTACAAGCACTCTTCAGCCATGGTCGCTGATGAATGTGCCTTTCTGTTCACAGGAGACTCAGGTACATAAAAACTGCAAATCAATAATCCCCTAAAGTAACATTGTTGACACTAAAGAAGAATTTATTTGACCAATAGGTTCCTAACCTCTGCAAAAATGCTGATCTATAGTGAAGCACTTCTAACAATTAAATCAGCACAATATTATGTCACTGTAAATTTGTGATTTTACTTTAGCCTTTGTATATTCAAGCATACACTCTATACAGTACACACCATCTTTTTTATGTCTTTCTTTTGTTATGTATTACAAAGAGTAGGGGGAGGGCTGCTGAACATTTGCATCACTCTCAGTGATCGAGCCTCTGCATATCACAGACCAATCATAGTTACGTTGTTTGCTTAATGCACATTGATTCATGTGCCTAAGGCATGTTGCAAGTTTACACAGGCAAGTACACAAAACCGCACATTTCTACCATATGAAAACATGAGTGGTGGAAGTGATAGGTACAGGTATGAGGGGAAGCGTGGAGGCTGTGGGGCAGCAATGGCAGGGGATGAGGGGGCAGTGGTTGGACAGAATGCCACCAAGCAGCTGTTAAGCTCTGCTGGCCTGCCGTGTGTTATTTATTGCAGCACTGGTTAGCATCTCAGCATGGTATCTGCAAAGTGGGTCAGCATATTATCTACCTCTTTTGCTTCTTCTCTCAGTCACTATCTCACACTCCTCATCATGCAGTCCTTTCACTAACACTCACTCTGTTTGACATCTTTTTCACTACATACCTCACAGCTTCTTTGTTTTTCCCCTTTCCTTCTCTTATCTTTGCCAATTTAGCCATCTCTTTTTTCCTCAAACGTGGCCCTTTATGTTTTTGATGCCAACCTAATTTCTTTTATTACCACTGGAATCCCTCTTCTTCTAACTTTTCTCTGGATTTCTGTAGTTTCTTAGCATGTAGCCTTGCTGAGAAAGTAAGGGGACAGTAGTGGGAAAAGGATGGGGGTAGCCAGTAAAGAGCAGGAGTAGGTTACTGAAGCCCATACACCCAATGAGCTTCATTAGCAGCCTTCCACTGTGATTCAGGAATCGCATTAAAAATAATAAATGCACAGTGCTCACAGGAGAGTACACTCTTGCATGCATAGCCTCACACTGAAGCATCTGAATACATTCATATACAAACAAAGCCTCATGCTCAAAGGCTTTTCAGCAAACACAAGTTCATGGACTTTCAACAATTAAACCTGCCTGCCGTGTATGAATATGCCCAAACATGCTCCCTCTCCTAACTCTGTGAATTCTCCACAGAGCTCATGATCATCAGGCCACGAGGCAATAAGGATGTAGCCTGCTGAGTCATCAAGGTTTCTCTTGAATCGTTGCTGGGTTTGGTTTTGGACTCTCAAGGCTTCAGGGCTGCCAGGTTCCCACAACTCTTAAGAGCTGCACTGATGATTTGCAATCCCCTCTCCGACTGGCCTAAAGCCTTAATCAGAATCTCAATCCCAGCAGCCCCTGGGGCATGGGCGGGGCACCTGCCTATTCCCAGAGCCAGGTTGCTAGGATACAACACTGAGATCTAATAAAAGTGAGCACCTGTGTATGAATTGCACCTGCTACTCGAAGGGGGGGAATTATTAAAATCTATGCCAGCACCTCTCCTCTAATCTTTCTTTCCTATTCATCCTCATTTGATGTGGTTCACTGTTTGCAGTAATTCAAATAGTTTGCAAACACAATCAATCCTTCCTCCTTCGCCAACACCAACAAAAATAGTCTTATCAAACCCACCGCTACCAAACAAGCTGAATTTAAACAGTTTTCCCTCAACCTTTCATGTTTCTGGACTGACTTAAAAAAAAACAAAAAAACATTGAATCTAGGCCATCCAAAGTTTTAATGTTTCATATTCTGCTTTTCGAAAACACACATGAACACGCATGCCCAGCAGTGAGAAAATCATAAAGAAAATTAAGGCACTCAAGCAACCCTTGCAACTGTTAGTTTTTTTTTATGCTCCTTCATCCTTCTCCTCCTTTACTTTCCTACCCATGGTTCCCTCTTCCCTACTTCTTCCAACCCTTCACCCTCAGAACAATATAGAACATGGGCTGGTCGTGCAGACAGAATAGCTTTGGAGGGATTGCAACCAATTAAAGGGAGCTGCACTACACTTTGTGGAACTGCTGTACACAAGACAAAGTGGTATGTTTGTAATCTAGCCCAGTGTCTCCTCGCCAGTTCATGCTCATTAATCCTTGCTACAGCGGGTGGCAAAGGGGCAGGGTGGAGAAGAAGCAGCAGTTTGCACCAGGGTCACTTCATCATCACCCTGCAGAAACCTACCACTACATCTCTCACTCTAACCCTATTGCCTCATTCATAGGGTGCTATAAATGTCAGCAGTGCCCACCCCATTCCTACTGTCCCTATACTGAAAATCAATCCACTGGGAGTTGATACATGTTTCTGTCCTCTTCTGTCCACTCTTCTGTTACCCTAGAGAGTGCAAGGCTGCACTCTGCGGCATAACTGACATCCGTTATAGAGGCTCACTCATTCTGCTGTGAGGTTGTCATGGTGTTAATGGTGACAGGAATCACAGGTCCTGTAACACTTGTAATTAACTGCTTGTTCAGTTAAGCCCATAGAGTTTAAACAATGTCACTAATTTTCACCAATAACAACACTTAGGCTATTCTATCATTATTCTTGGACAATGTAATTTGTCAGCATTGCTCCACAAAAAACAAAAACAAAACAAAAAAAACCCCAGAAATAAACAAGATTTGCCTTGCTTGCCCCTGCTGCAGACAACCACTATTGAAACAACAGGCCTGCAAGCCTGTGAAACAGCAAATGAAGCACACTGCAAGAGTGATAGAAGACTGTATCCAGTAAATATCTAGCCATGTGGTACATGTCCCGTTGGACCACTGCTCATCTCCTGCACTCCACTTGTCTCTGACATTTACTTACTGCATGGCTGTGTCCCTTCCTAATATCTTTAAAAGAAATTTCTTGTCCATCTGTCATTTTTTTTTTCATATTTTTCATTCTCCTCAAGGGCAATGGATATTTTTACCCTTTTGTTTCTTGCTTGTGTCCCTTTTTCCTGTTCTGCAGAACACCCTGCTCCACTATAGAAAAGATACTACTGTTATTTTTGGCCATCACTCATTGTCACACTAGTATCAGTATTAGCTTTAGTTTTGCCTGTAAGACGAAAAAAAAACTGGATTCAATACAGTTTGGGGTCATTCTTGTACTAAAACAATTAGATTAGTTTAAAGATAGTTGGGCCACTGTAAACTGTTTGCTTCCTCAAGCAAAAGTTATTGTTGGCTTTGTGTCAGTATATTAAATGTTAAGCAAATTCTGATGTCAGACCTGGACACTCTTTGCTAACAAAGACAGGTAAGACAGAGAGAAGAACATCAGGGCCCTGCAATCTTTTTTATTTTTACCCTGACAGTTATCTTCAACCAGGCAAACTACGGATATATTGTGTACCGATGGCTGCAAAAGGTAGAAAAAAAACACTTTAGAGTCATGCAGGAGCTTCACTGTCTTTGTCGGACAGCTTCACAGAGGATTTGGGGCCCTGTCCTTTCATAGTGCTGAATAAGAAGCAATGCTTTATTTCAGTGAGTCAGTGTTGAGAAAAATATGTGCACAACAGAAATATGTGTATCAAAGCCTAAACCAGCTATGGCCTAAATGTGTCAGGTTCAAACGTCACTTTGTGTATCGAATAAGGAAAAGAGCAGAAGCAGGAAAAGCACAGCTTTATGGGGGCGCCATCAGCCTTAATGGAGTCTGAGAGGCAGCTGTGTACACTGCGTCGTCTCAGATTGTTCTAGCGCTTTTCTGACTCTATCTCCCTTGTTTTCTCCTCAATCCCTCAGTTGCCTAAACACACATTTCAGGACTATTAGAAAATGTCAGCTGGAGCAAGTACACAGAATAATGCTCTGGCACATAAATATTGACTTGACACCACTGTAGCATGCTTTACTACTGTTATCCTCCTAAGAATGAAATAGAAATTTCATTCTTATATTAATAGTAAAATCATGTTTCCTCCTCTGAGCAAATAAAGTCCCATTTCATATCGATTCACATCGCTCCAAAAGTGGAAAAAAAAGGTCATTTTTCCAGCTCCATGTTTCATGTTTTCAAATAGTTTTTATTGTTTGCCAACTTGTACCCCAATCCACTGCTGTATATCCTGAAATGGCTCTGTGTTCTCTCTTACTTTATCTTTCCTCTTTCTCTAACCTTCCATAACTTTATCTGTCTCACAAACACACATGAACAAGCATATACTCTTATCAGCTACAACATTAAAACCACACAGGTGAACTAAATAACACTGACCAGCTCAAGATTTCCCGTTGTCTTAGTAGGAAATCTTGCATTCTGGCATTCATGTAAACCATCCACCTAAACCATCTTGGATATCAAGCACACCCCAATGCCTCAGCCTTTACCAACAGGAGAGTGCGCAACAAAAATGGATCGTGAAAGGCTTGAGGAGCAGAGCAATATAGCCAAGGCATTAACATGGCCTTACGATTTGCCACATCCAAGTAATTCAGCATTTGTGGGATGTGCCAGAACAGGCCCGATTCACAGAGGCCACACTGTGCAACCATAGGACCCAAAAGAGCTGCTGCTACTCTCCCAGTGCTACATGCCACACTCTAAGAAAGACACTTCTAAAGGTGTCCTTTGGGGTCAGAGCTGGTTTGACAGCACGAGGGGGACCTATGTGATTTAAGGCGGGTGCTTTTAATGTTGTGGCTGGCATGCCATTATAGATACCACCTCCATCACCACGACACCTATACACTCTCATGCACAGTTTTTCTCTAATGATGTTAGAAAAAAACACATATTTAATAGGCCAAACTGCAGCCATCATCTTTGTGTAGCATTTTTCTCCTCTCATTAGTATCTCCCTTCCTCTGCCCACGTGAGAAAAAGAACAGAAGAATGTAGACTGCATTGTTTGGTGCCCTTGATAAGGGTTGCCAGCATAAATGAAAAATAAACATGGCTGTCTGACTGTCTTAATGCAGTTCTGACATCAACTACAAAGCCCAATGGAAAAAGAGTGAATAGAGAAATTTGCTTCTCTTGACATGATTTTGACAGTTGAACCATAAATTTTTGCTTGCCTTCTGTTGTGCAAAAATAAGTTGCCTGTAGACCATGTATGTTTCTGCAAAGCTCTATCTTGTATGCCCAAACACAGAAGGATATATAACAAATGCCAGTGAGCTCAACACAAATATGGACAGAAGACAGGACAGTTTGTACCGGAGGTGGAAAACACAAAGACAGCTGAAAACCCACAACTATAGGCTTGGAGGGACTTTATTCACAGTGTAAAATTAAAAATAGAAAAAAAAAAGATCGTGTTGTTTCGCATTGCTCAGTTCATATAAGTGTGGTTACAGAAAGAAAGATAGGGTCCAGTATAAATGCTATAAAAAGAAAAATAACTTCTTCAGTGCTCAACAAGGACACGGCTGCTCCAGACAGCACTCTCTTTGATGCATGCAAGCAGAAGTTAATGTGAATATCCTATTGGGCTATGGCTGCGTCGTTCTTTGGAAAAAAAATATTGGACATGCATTTCATTTAAGTTCTGAACTTTGGTATTGCTTTCTTCTTAGAGTAGAAGGGCCAAGTTCAGAGAGATGTGAAGATGGGAGCAGACTGGGCCACACCAAAGAGCTTCTTAATTATAGTGGCTAATTGAATAATATTGAATACTGAACAGCCCACCACTCCAGCACCTATATTAATACATCAGAAAATAGTATAGTGTTTCCATTAGGACATTTTTAACATTGTACCCCATGCATAAACTGTCCTTTGTAGAGATGGCATGTGGGACATAAACATCTCAATAGTCTCAAAGAGATTGTGAGATTGTGATTGGCAAAATGACTTCCCAAGATAAATATAAATTAAACGAATCTCAGTAATCATTCTTTCTTTGTACATATAAGGAAAATTCATCCCTAAATAGAGAATGTGGTTACAATGTGCAGGTTACTCATAAGGTTCTCCCTTGTTGCTGCAACTGTGTCTGGAAAGCACAGACTAGTTAATCACAGCATGCTCTAAACAAATAGTTGCAACTAATCACACGGTTTTCCTGTTTTCATTCAGTATGCCAGCTCAGACACTTCAAACATAAAGGGACAGTGTCACAGGGCAGTTAAAGTCATCATAACGGTGGAATTCAAAGACACAGTCATGGTTATAAAAGCACTGAATGTGAAACCCAATGTTTGAGTAAAGGTATACCTTTTTAGCAACACTTGCATTTAATCATTAGCTATTTTGCATTTAATCATTAGCTATTATTAACTCTGTCTCTCTCCTATAGGTGTGCCTTTTTGTCCTGTCTCCCTCTGCTCTCTTCTGTTTCCCCTCATCCCCAACCGGTCACGGCAGATGGCTGCCCCTCCCTGAGCCTGGTTCTGCCGGAGGTTTCTTCCTGTTAAAAGGGAGTTTTTCCTTCCCACTGTTGCCAAGTGCTTGCTCATAGGGGGTCGTCTGATTGTTGGGGTTTTCTGTCTTTTCTGTCTAATATCGTAGGGTCTTTACCCTAAAATATAAAGCGCCTTGAGGCGACTGTTGTTGTGATTTGGCGCTATATAAATAAAATTGAATTGAATTGAACTTTACGAGGTAGGTATGGCACTGTATTGCTTTATATTGATAACAGCACTCTGTGTATACACATCAGAGTGTAGATTATAGAAAGAGACCATGTAAGAACCATCTGAACAGAAGGATCTGAGACTGACTGTGATAAGAAGACATGCGGTGTTAGAGATATGGAACATTTTATTGACTGTCTAGCCTTCAGCAGGGATGACAGGAGTCTGCACAATACTGTATATCATTATAATCAGTACTATACACATGAACGGGTGCTGACGAGAAGCTAGTGCACCCGGAGTCTGATAGAGAGGATTAAGAGTAATATATATGTGTGTCAATATTCATGAATGGGGTGTATCATCCCATGAGAGACCTGTGGTGGGAATAGTGAAGGAGGAGCCAGGGCATGGCTGACAGATGTGCTGTGCAGCAGGAACACAGGTGCAGGTCTGTTTAATGAGCAAAAGGAGGCCATGTGGACTAAACTCCCTCATCTGTTGCCATCACACTTATGATGAGTCCATTTTGGGGTCAGTTCCGCTCTGTTTACCCTCCTACAGGACAAACTAGATTTCAAACCCAGCCATATGGAGTTTAATGCCGGTTAGTGAAACACACAGTCTCTTACCTGTTAGAAAAAGATCACTGCAGGGCTCTTCTGTGTTTTGGGGGCTGCTAAACCTGATATATATCATTACAAAAGTACTTGAGATTGATTGCTGTCAAAGAAGCTGAATACTGTATCCAACTTCACAAAATAAACGTATGGTCTAGAGGCTCAGTATGGATTTGGATCTTTCATCAGAGAAAACTTTAGGCTACTATCATATGATCTTGTAAAGACAGACCTCTGTCTTGTTGAGAAATTCAAGCATGGGCTGGCTGAAAAAAAACCCAGTGAAGGCTGTGTTTGAATGATGATAACCTGAACCTACCATGTTTGTGCCCAACCTGATGTGCTGTTTCCTGAGGCAAACATTTCAAACTCACAGCCAGATGAATAGCTGTCAAAGAATTTCCTGAGAACTCTCACAATCACATTTTGTAATGAGATTTTCTCCAGACCACTGTGAGCCTTACATGGCTGGGTTTGGGCTCCTTGAGATTAACAACCATGTAGCACATAGATACTGTACTTCTCCATGGGGTATGAACAATGCCCCATGCCAAGGAGGGCAGATAAGAGTGAAAGTACACTTGAGTGGGGTTGCTGGGGCTGCCTCGTGTGTGCACACAGTTCTGTGCCAGCCTCTCAGAAGGGACAGAAGGTAATTACAGGACTGAAAGTGGTAATGGGAAATATACTGTATGTCACATTCTCCACCACACAGACTGAGGTCTGAAATTTGTAGTCAACCTGAATATCCCATTAGATCTAGACAAGGCTGTTGTTTTGCCAGAGGCTGATGCAAAGCTAAAGCTACGTGGGCACAAGAACTGACCTCAAGCTATCATTACATCCATTGTTATAATGCACTATATGCTATTTGTTTTCCTTCGTTCTGATTTACTGAACAAACACGTCGGTTTTACAATTCTGGTGTTTCCTCATTGTTTCGCTTAGGGTCACAGGAAAAAATGTAGCTAGTTATGGGTTGTCAGAAGCAGATAAAAACTGCATTTGAGTTTTTACCTTTAGAAGTCCATCTTGTCTGACATGGCTTGTACGGATGGTTTGCACAGTAAATAGACTTAGCCAGGGCATGGCCCATCTGGGACAACACACATGGGCATGGACAGATGAAAGGTTTTGGTACCCTGCTTGTGACAACAACAGTCACAGATCTCTGCTTTGATGGTGGCACCCTATCTTCAGCATCTGCCCCATCCTGCTAACCTCCTGGCATTCCTCTAGCAGGGATAATCACCATCTCTGTCTCTCCCTGAAACATCACGAACAGCTCAGTTATTTACCACTGCATCAGCTATGTATCAAATTCCTTGTACTCTATACAGTGAGCCCTCTGATCTCAAGCATCACTGTTCATTAGCATCAGCAATTACAGATATCTGAGATTATTACACTGGAATAGACCTGGAGAAAACTCTCTCAGCACTGATTAAAATGACAGTGAAATTGGAGAATTACTGGCTCCTGGTTATCAAAGTCATTTATCAACATCATGTTGTGTGTTTCTGTGTATCATCGTCATGGACTGTGTACAAAATAGTGTTTGTTGTAAATTGATAAGTGCATTTAAAGAGATCAAACCTACAACAGTTTGTTTTTCCTCTGTCTCAGAGAGGACAAGGATACATTAGACTTTATGAAATATTACCATATTTTTTAGCTCCGGCTGCTCCTAATAAGCTGCGGGTCCTTATATGTAAGCTGAGACTCTCTCAGAGTCCATTTTGAGAGGCTGAATTTAGTTAGTCTTCATGGATCCTGAGATGCCGATAAGATGCAGGATCACATGGACAAATGATCCTGCCATCAGTGGAATATGGGGACCTATATGAGAGGAAATACTGCAGGTCACTTAGGCCAAAGAAATAAAAGCAGCTCTGTGGTCTCCATCTCTCTCTGCTTTTGACCTCTGGGCAGTAACACAGTATTCACTGCAGATGGCCTGCATGCGCCTCACTGCTCATTGCTCACCCAGGTACCTTCGCTGTCACCTTGTTACCTCCAACTCACACACACCAGTCACAAAGCCAACTGACAGGGCTAAGAGCTGGCGTGTGCCCAGGGCTGCTGGGCACACTTCAGTGCAGCTGGGGAAGCTGTTACACAACTCACTTGAGTTTTGATCAATACCACTGTGACTACTTCAAATGCTAATGTAGGCTTTAACTGTTTACAGCAAATAATGCATACCTCTCTAGCACATATGGAAAAGTAAAAAAAAAATAGAATTTTATCACGTTTATCTTCTGCCCGTGCTTAATCAGGGTAATATCGTATGCTTTACACTGCTACTAATTTTTACATGCATCCTCTTGATTTGATCAAGTTGGTAAATTCTTGACTTACCATTGAATGTTATTAGAAAAGGTTGTGCGGTCCTCTTTAACTAAAAAAGGGAGTCACAGTTTAAAATGTTTTTCTGTAAGGCTTTACTGTAAAACCTGCCACATCTCCTCTGCTCTATGATCAAGCATAAATACAGGATATCACTGAAGTCAGGTCAATTTTAACATCAGCTAGCTGTTCAAACCCATCTTGAAATACCAGGTTTCAAGATAACCCTTATGAATGGAATTAATCTCGTGGTTATTGTTGTAAATTTCTATTTGTCTTTGCTTACATCTTTATCCTTGTGCATAGGGGCTCCTTGGCTATTTAAAAAAATATATTTAAAAACTTTGAGCAAAAGTTAATCTCTTGAAGGATTAGTTTAGACATTAGAGTGAATCTAACACTTTTACAGGTACGGTACTGTGCAAAAGTTTGGAGACAGCCCTCATTTCTTTGTATTTTGCTAGGAAAATAGGAAATAGGTGCAGATCCCTAATAGATCCCTAATACCACAAGGATGAAATACAGCCCCAAAACCATGACAGAGCTTCCACCTTGCTTTACAGATGGCTGTAGACACTCACTGTTGTACCTCTTTCCTGACCTCCTCCATACATACTGATGACAATTTTGAGCCAAAAATTTCAAATTTGGATTCATCACTCCATAAGACCTGTTGCCACTGATTTTCAGTCCAGTTCTTGTGTAATCCGGCATACCTCAGCCTTATCTCACTGTTTCTCTCCCTTAAAAATGGCTTCTTGACAGCCACCCTTCCACTGACACCATTTCTGATGAGGCTTTGGCGAACAGTAAATGGATCAACTGAAGGGCCAGATCTATCTCTCAGGTTCTGTGTCAGGTCTTTGCTGGATTTTTGTCCCATTTCTTAAGGACATGACTTTCAGATGCTGTTCACCTTCTGATAGTTTTTTAGGCCTACCTCTTTTGTCCTTGACTTGTTCAGTTTCCCCCCTTTTTTTAAGCACATACTGCACACCATGCTGAGATATGCCAGGCTTTTGGCTAATAGCTCTTTGGGAATCACCTTGTTGGTGCAAAAATATAATTTTTTGCCTGTCAAACTGTGTCATCTTTGGCATTTTTTCATAGATTCTTCGCGTTTTTGTGACAGGCTGCTAGTAACAAAGTGCCTAAAGATGCAATTTAAAATTGGTTCTTTGCTAAGTTATCTGTTATGTGTGGACACAACACAGGTTCATCCTTTGAGTTAGGTGCCTTTTTATGCTTGAATGATTCATAAGTCAGTGTTAAGTGGCTTAACAAACAAAAAGCATTCCTCTGCAAATAGTCAGGTACAAGGACTGGATTGAAAATGAGTGAAAAAGCAGCCAATGTCCAAAGAAAAACTTTGAAAGACCTTCAGAAAGCCTGGAGAACTATTGCTCAAGACCACTTTAAAAAACTACAAGAAAGTCTGGCTCCTTGGAAGCAAAATATAAAGAAATGCGGGGTGGCTCAACACTTTGCATAAAAGTGAAAATTCTATGAACATTTTTATTTAAGACCAGTGGCATGTA
>VUQI01013708.1:2614-18247 GCA_015106735.1 Paratilapia polleni
AAATTCATCTCCTTTATCTTCTGCAGAGCAAAAAAAAAAAAAAAAAAAAATTCACAAGAGGGGGCAGGGTTAAACTCCAGGATGCCTTGAATTCAATATAAAATAAATAAATGAATAAAAAGTCCACCTGAAAACTGTACAGGATTTTTCACCTCTGTAATGATGTATGTAGCTCCATCTTCAACATCCTTTCACCAATATATTCACTAGCCCTCCTCTGCACATGTCCAAACCATCTCATCCTCGCCTCTCTAACTTTGTCTCCAAACTGCTCAACTTGAGCTGTCCCTCTAATATACTCATTTCTAATCCTATCCCTCCCAGTGAAAATCTTCAGCTCTGCCACCTCCAGCTCTGCCTGGTGTCTTTTTCTAAATGCCACCATCTCCAAAACGTACATCATAGCAGGTCTCATTACCATCTTATAAATCTTCCCTCTCTCTTGCTGCTATCCTTCTGTCACAAATGTTGTGTCTCCCCCTCTGACTTCCAGTGATCAGCATTATTGGTACTAACAGTCCTTAAAATAAGTCTGCTAATAATCACATTAAAGCTGCCTGTAAATAATACAGACAACAAGAAAAACTAATCAATATTTTTAGCTTGTAACCAACTACACCAGACCAACAGAAGAATAACATTGAGGCATTTATTTCTTTATTTCCACAAAATTAAAAACTGTTACCATACATATTTTTGATTGATAGGAAGGTAACTTTACATGGCACTGAATGCTCGAAAAAAAACGAAGAAAAAAGAAAAAAAAAGCACTGACTTACTTTAATAATTTGCTATTTGACCAGGTGTGTAACAAATAAGCAAATACTAAAAATCCCCATTAGCTTCCAACAATGGGTGTAAAAATCTGTGGTATAACATTTATGTTATCAAGGTTAATTCTGGACCTTGGGTACACATATACTTAGCTTCTGTGATTTGGATCTTACTGAGTGCATGCAGATAACAGAACTCCAAGTACAGTAGATAAAGGATAAAACATACAGCCACCTGTTATCATGTTATCTACGTTGTGCACTTAGATAACATAATGACACCTGAGTAACATGCACTCACAGCAAAGGCCAAGAGGCAAGAAAATCTCTGAAGAGCTCTGCAAATGACACTTCACATTTTTAATAATGCAAAAAAAAAAAAAAAATGTGTTGGTAAAGCATTCTGAAACTTAAAAGCATGATTCTTGCTATCCTAACTTTCCTGCAGACACACCACACAAGTCAGAGGCTTCGATCTACCCTACCCCACCGAGGATCTCTCAGCCTTGCTCTCTTTACCTCGTACTCTTCTTCCAGTATGACCGACTGCCTCTGGACGTTCACTTTAGCCTCCAGTGAAGGGTCTAGCTGTGGGAAAATGGGGAGGAAATAAAGTGTTCTGTGAGCATTCATAACGCCATAAAAATAAATTCAAACAGTAAGAAATGAGGAGAAGAAAGGGAACGTACTCAGGGTCTCCCTGCTTGAATGACTGATTTGGTGGTAGTGTGTTATGAGGAGATTACAAGCACTAAAATGAGGTAAGAGAAGGTTTGTATGTTTGCAACTTGGAATGATGTAATTTCATCTCCCCCATTGTTTTATGTATTATTATTAGATATTATGTATTATCCTATGTAAATGCAGAAGAGGTGAACTAGATTTCTCGTGATTATATGTAGAAGTAAGAAGCACTCTACACTTTGTCTCACCAGTGTCGAGCCTCTCCAAACTCAGAGGGAGGATCCAATTTACCCTGTTTTTACTCTGTAAATTGTTCTGCTTGAATTGGCATCAACATCACCAGGTTTAGTAAAATGAAAAAAATTTTTAAAAAATGTCAGAAGGTTGTGGGAGAGTGAGCTGGGTCCAGTGGAGCCATGGGGGCTTTGCAATTCAAATTGATTTTGCCTGAGAATAGGACTGAAATGAGTCCCATTCTGAATCATTACTTTTAATGAGTTCTAATATTTCACAGCAATAATGCTGTAGTTACGCAGCTGACTGATGAGTTTCATAATACCATGATTGATTTACAATTAGACCTACATTGCTATAGCCTATTAATAATATATAGAATATTCTGGAGCCTTCAGACCAGGGAATTAATAGCCAAACTATTCAGTCTGGTACCTGCTGTGGAGGTGTTAGCAGCCGAACTTGAACCTCACAAACAAACTGGGGATGCCAGAAGTGAGGAAAGTTCACAAAAATCTGGACAGGGAATACAAAAGGCATTCAGGTTCATCTCTGCCTCCAGGCTAAATTAAATCATTGAAGGGAAAATGCAAATTGGATCACACAGTGACTTACTCTGAGTGGTTTCACTGACTTAAGTGAGCACTTATCTGTGAGAACAAAATAATGAAATCGGCCTATAACGGTCCAGCTAAAAACTGGAAGAGTGGTTTTACCATGTGCATACAACTGTTTGGATATTCAATGCATTCAACTGTACGCATGCAAACACACACACTGAGCAGAGTTCAATCTTTATTCCACAGAGTCAGAGAGAAGCAAGCCTCCGTTTGCTGCAAGCCCCATCAGAAGAGAGTGCTAAGTGTGGGGGCTGCTGCACAGGCACAGTGCCAGGGGCCCGGTGCCTTCCTCCACTACCACCATCATCATCATCTACTGTCTAGCACTGCCTCACATGGACAGTAATAAGAAAAGATGCTCCTGCCATCTGGCTCCCACCCAGATGACACGCATCAGCGTATGTCGCAGTAAAATAGCACAAAACAGTTACTTCCCCTCACAGCCAGCTCATCAGATTGTAATGCCTTCTAATAAATGGCCAGTCCTCCGTCATTTTAATGAATCGGTTGTCATTTAATGAATTATTAGAGCTTGTTCTCCCATCTTGCTCTTGTACTGACTCACTCTAAACTGGTTAGAAAAGCTTGTCAGTGCTGTATGCTTGCAGTGTCTTTGTGGAATGATGGATAGACTAAGTATTAAATTCAGATTTCTTAAAAAGGCCAAATCAACCACACTGAACTGATCTGTAACATTCCAGCAGTCCATGAAAACAGTGAAACATCATTAAGTGTGTTTTATTTTGACACAGAATGCTTGGAGGAAATGTGACCCTCTGGTGCAATTACAGTTCCAACCACTGGGAGGAGTATTTGTACACTGGCTACTGTACAGTACAGAGAGTTTGTTTTATCCATAAACTGTATCCTTGATGAGCTTGTATGGTAGGGATTTTTCCTCCTTAACTGTTTTATTCTACAATGAAGATCTGGGAGTTTAAATGCAACTTATAATCAAATAAATAATAAACAAACCTTGAATGGCGAAAAAAGGAATCAAACTACAAACCCTTCTTCTGATCTTCTGGGAGTCATATCGAATTTGTGAAAACTCTCGCAGGCCAAAGGAACCACCAACTACCAGCAACTGAAATCAGAAATATCAGTCATCACAGAACTGAGCCATAAGCATTATGTTTATCTATAGTACTATGCAACACTCTTTGTTCAGACACCCCTCATTTCTTTATATTTTGCTTTACAGGTGGCTATAAAGACGCGCTGTTGTACCTCTCTTCTACATACTGACGACAATTTGAACCAAAAATGTCAAATTTGGATGCATCACTCCATGAGACCTGTTGCCACTGATTTTCAGTCCAGTTCTTGTGTAATTTGTCATACCTCAGCCTTTTCTCCCTGCTTCCCTTCCTTAAAAATGGCTTCTTGACAGCCACCCTTCCACTGAGACCATTTCTGATGAGGTTTCAGTGAACAGTAGATGGATCAACTGAAGGACCAGATGCATCTCTCAGGTCCTGTGTCAGATCTTTGCTGTTCTCCTGTTTCTTAAAGACATGACTTTCAGATACTGTTCACCTTTCAGATAGTTTTTTTTTTTTTTTAAGGCCTGACACTTCTCACTGCACATCATGTCAAGATTTGCCAAGTTTTCAGCTAACAGCTCTTTGGGAATCACATTGTTGGTGCAAAAATACTATTTTATGAGTTATCTTTGACATTTTTCTTAGATAGAAATGGGAACAAATTATGTGCTTTTGTGACAGGCTGTTAGTAATAAAATGCATAAAGATACAATGTAAAATTGGTTCTTTGCTAAGTTGTCTGTTACGTGTTGACACAACACTGTTTCATTCTTGAGTTAGATGCCTTCTGTATGCTTCAGTGTTTCATGGGTCAGTGTTAAGAGGCTTAACAAACAAAAAAACATTCCTCTGAAAATGTTCAGATACAAGGACTGGACTGAAAATGAGTGAAAAAGCAGCCAATGTCCAAAGAAAAACTTTGAAAGGCCTTCAGAAAGCCTGGAGAACTGTTGCTCAAGACCACTTTAAAAAATTACAAGAAAGTCTGGCTCCTTGGAAGCAAAATATAAAGAAATGAGGGGTGGCTCAAGACGTTTACACAGTACTGTGTGTTAGGACTGTGCAAAAAACTTGCATCAACAAAGATTGAAGCTTGCTTTCTCTGGTTAAAACGGGCTACAACAAAATAAATGCTACGGTCACCGTAACTTTCAAAACTTATACTACACAGGACAGAAAGTTAATCATGTAGAAACCAACAAATGCATCTGCCTTACTTTCAACAAAAATATCCAGTACAACCTTCAAGATGCTTCGATTCACATTTGTGTACCTACTAAACTGACAATATTTAACACTGTAAATGACATGTCTCTGCATTAAGGTTATGTATGATATGGTTACAGAAAGGAAAAGAAATGACCATGTGGTTAAAAATTAACTAAAACAAAAAGAAAAATAACTGATATCATCATGAAGCTCCGGATACCAGATCTGACTTTAATATTGGTTGTAAACTGGTAAAATAACTCGCTTTAACGCTCCACAGTGGGGTTATGTATTCATAAAACTGCTAACTTGCTAACAAATATTAGCTAACACCGCTTTGTTTCCGTAAATATCGTCTCATAAAAGTTACTTACAAGCATAGGAACTCCGTATTTCACTGTTTTGCTTCTCTGCAGCAACTTTAAATTAAACATGACTCTTCCCTTCAGCTACAAGTCCATTTCACAGATTCAAACAACAAGCAGGTCACAGCTGGGACGCGCTTCCTGAACGGGTCCCACATGCAAAGTGGTCCGTATACGCTTGAAGCAACGCTGAATAGTTCCCGTTCCTATTCATTTCAGGCACAGCCATCGAGTAATAGTTCTGGCATCAGGGCAGCACATTTTTATTTTTATTTATTTTTTGTTAAAAATACAAAAAGTAATTGTCAAAGGTAAACAAATAAACTTGACTTTGCTTCTAAGGTTTTCTAAGGTTTTGTGTCAAAATCTGTTGTTACTGCAGATTTCGCTTCATATCTGTCATATCTTTACCAATTTGGGGAGAGCAGTGTGGGAGAGTGCGGGCAAATTAAGCAGGAGCTCCAGAAAATTTTGAGCACCACTCTCTTTATTTCCTATATTCCACTGAGTTTGTTGCATGAGTTCATTGTGGAAATGTCTCTATTTATGAAAAACTGGATGGAATTTGTGACAAAAAATATATATATATCCACAAAAATAATTCAGGAACCAGAGTCCTGTTAGATAATTCATTAAGCAGTCAATGTAATATTTATAGAGTAATTATGAACTTCAGCTAAACAACTACACAACTTAAACATATAACCACAGCCTTTAATTTCTCATTTTATTTTACCCACTCTGTATTACAGCGGGAACAGGCACGTCTGACCCAAAGACCTTACATCTCCTCCCCGGTGATTTCCTGGGAGTGTAAGGCGGAAATCACACTCCTAACTCTTGTGTTATTCCATCTTCCTGAGACCTTATCCATACCACTACTTGTAATTACTAATAGTATCACAGATATCAACATCTGTCAGCAGGCAAATTCTTTTAACAGATCAAATGCAATAAATTTGAGATTGATGATATTGGCTAGTAAAGATGATCCAAATTTAATAAAACATGGGTTAAACAAAATACAATATCAAATTAACAAAGCATGGTTCCACAAACTATTACAATGTAAATAATGCAAAATGTTAGGTGCCAGCTATCAGGCGCAGTACAGCTATTTCCAAATTAGATCTAAAATACACTGCTCAAAAAAATTAAAGGAACACTTTGAAAACACATCAGATCTCAATGGGAAAAAACATCACGCTGGATATCTAAACTGATATGGAGTGGGTAATGTCCATTTTGCCGAAATTTCATTGCAGCAACTAAAAATGGTACTCAGTAGTTTGTATGGCCCCCACATGCTTGTATGCATGCCTGACATTGCCGGGGCATGCTCCTAATGAGATGACAGATGGTGTCCTGGGCGATCTCCATCACGATCTGGACCTGGGCATCACTGAGCTCCTGGACAGCCTGAAGTGCAACCTGGTGGTGTTGGAGGGACCGAAACATAATGTCCCAGAGGTGTTCTATTGGATTTAGGTCAGGTGAGCGTGGGGGCCAGTCAATGGTATGAATTCCTTCATCCTCCAGAAACTTCCTGCATACTTTCACCACATGAGGCCGGGCATTGTCGGGCATTGCCCACTACAGGATGTCAGGCCTTCAGGCCACCCTCATGAAGTCTGTTTCTGATTGTTTGGTCAGAGACATTCACAGCAGTGGCCTGCTGGAGGTCATTTTGTAGGGCTCTGGCAGTGCTCATCCTGTTCCTCCTTGCACAAAGGAGCAGATACTGATCCTGCTGATGGGTTAAGGACCTTCTACGGCACTGTCAAGCTCTCCTAGAGTAACTGCCTGTCTCCATGCTCTTGAGACTGTGCTGGGAGACACAGCAGACCTTCTGGTAATGGTACATATTGATGTGCCATCCTGGAGGAGTTGGACTACCTGTGCAATCTCGCCTCATGCTACCAGTAGTGACACTGACCCTCGCCAAATGCAAAACTAGTGAAAAATCAGTCAGAGAATAGATGATGAGGGAAAAAATGTCAGTGGCCTCCACCTGTAAAACCATTCCCGCTTTGGGGGTCATCTCATTGTTGCCCATCTAGTGCACCTGTTGTTAATTTCATTAACACCAAAGTAGCTGAAACTGGTTAACAACCCCCTCTGCTACTTAACTGACCAGATCAATATCCCAGAAGTTTAATTGACTTGATGCTGTACTCTGATTAAAAAGTGTTCCTTTAATTTTTTTGAGCAGTGTAGTTTATATCATTCCACAAAACCAGATTAGAGTAAATAGTTAAAGGAAAGTCAGCTGAAGTCTATTCTGCACTGAAATTTAGTTAAAGAAATAACTTATATTAAGAAACAAATAAAAAAAAATAAAGACATTTTGATAAATTTAATTATAAGAAATTTATTTTCTAACAAATTCGACTGTTGAGTCTACTGGGCATCAGTGTTTTAGATTTTCCACAAACACTGAGACTGTGATGTAAAGTTATACAGTTAAATATTGGCAGCACACGTTTAACAAGTTGTTGACAGATTTCTTTGAAGCGGAAGAAAAGCTTGATTTAAAATAAGGATTTCACACATTCTAGATTTAAAAAGTAAGGTTCGTTCAGCTGCTCTTTTATTCTCAAGGGGTCACCACAGCTATTTGATTTGGCAGATTTTTATGCCGGATGCCCTTCTTAATGCAATCCTTCCAAGGGATTTGTGTCTCCTCCCACTCTCAAACTGCTTTTCTTTCCAACACTAGTGAAACATTTACATTGTGAATTTTTTCCTTTCTGTGGCTCTCTGATGGTTTCACAATGTAACTTTCAGGGGACTCCAGGGAATCTTCTTCCCAGGAGGTCCCCTTAAGGCCCTATAGTATCAGAGAGAAAAACCCAACAACCCCCTATGAGCAAGCACTAGGCGACGGTGGGAAGGAAAAACTCCCTTTTAACAGGAAGAAACCTCCAGCAGAACCAGGCTCAAGGAGGGGCAGTCATCTGCTGCGATCGGTTGGGAGAGAGGGAAAACTTTACAGAAAAAGAAGAGCATAGCGAGACACAAGAGAGGTTCTCTGAGGGTTTCACAAAGTAACCTCCCCTGAAGGTGCTGGGCCTGATAACCAGTGATTTATATACATTCACTGTGCCAGTGTGCGGCCCTCTATTGAAAACACAGGTGTACAAATGATGACTCTGTTCCATTAAGTGTCCAATTAAGTCATGCCTTGGACTGCATTCATAAAGTGCTTCCAGTGGTTTTTAGTCCCACTACAAATACTTTATAATGCAGGCCACTAAATTGCCCCCATCATCCATCAGTGACAATTTGGTGACATAAAAGACATTGGGGCATACCATTAAGTGCCCCCTTACCAATTTAGAAGTTGTCCCATGATACTCTGACATGCGGGCTGGAGGAGCCAGAGATCGAACAACTGTTATTTCGATCAATTTACAACCAACCTCCTGTACCTCAACTGCACTTACAGTGGGTAATCATTGATATTAATACACCTGTCTGCCAAAAAAACCAACAACAAAGCTCTTGTTGCAAACCTCCACCTGCAGCAGCTGATGTCCTGCTTTCAGAGGAGGAAAACCCCGACAAGAAAAGTGAAAATTATGCATGCAGCGAAAAACATTAACATGACTTTGTGAGTCTTCCACAAAGTCTTTGGCTTCCTCACAATCCGCTCACATGTCTCCTTGATGTGGGCTTGCATACACTTCACAACTTTGTTGTCCACTGCTGGATCCGGTGATGTAATGATAGACTTCAGCTGCTCAGCACTTAATGCCTTCTGCAGGTCCTTCAGCACAGCCTTGCTGATCTGTTTAATGAGCTCCTTGGTGGGATCAACACTCATGGGGATGCTGAGGCCCTCCTTTGTCTGGTCTACCAAACGTCTAATGTGGGTGGCTTGCTCATCCTTCATGAAGATGTGGAGAGCACCACACTTGGTCAGCACCCTCACCATCGCCACACAGACGAACACGTGGTGCTGCTCTGCTCTGGTCTTGACTTCATAACCTGGCTCAGAGCGATCAAATGTCTCTGTCTGGGATGTCTGCATCATATCTAAGTTAATTTCCTTTTAAGGATAGTTGTTTGTTTTTGTGTCTTCCAATACCAAACTTTCTGTTTTGTGCTCACCAAACGTTCACTCGCTCATTCTGGAGAGAATTCGAACGTTAAGCGCCTTTAAATCGTCAATAACCCATCGTGTGTGACGTATTAAACGTCACACACATGACGTAATAAAGGCTACATATGCACACGCGCACACACGCACTCTCGGTCAAAACAACACATCTACATTAAAGAGCTAAGAAGCAGATTATAAATCATCAATTTCTGTATTTATTTGAATTATTTTATTTTATTATGTAAATACAGTGTCCCGACAATATATATGAAAAGTAGATTGGAAATCAAAATTTTGGGAGGGGAATATTTAAATTAAATTTACTAACATGATGTCATGATCCCCTGGTTAGACTCGCCTTTTATTTCTTTCTCGCCTCTCTTTTGCGCTCTCTCTCCTCTCCCCTATCAGCGTGAGTGTGGGTGTGTGGATACTTTGCTTGTGTGTTTCAGAGGCGGAGTGTTTCTAGAGGTTCCGCCCTCTTAACCCACACACCTGGACGTCATTGCTGATTACGCATCCGCGCACAGTTGGGGCTGATTACCACCTGGCTACTTTAGGCTGGAGTTTTCCCTCAGTCGACGCCTGATCGTTGCACCGCATGCGGTACCTAGTGCTGGGCTCCTTGCTTTGCTCATGTTTGACTGTTGTAATTATTATTGTTGCTTGTAGTGATGGCTGATCGAGGCTTTGTTGAAGCTTCGACACTTGATTCAAAGAAATGGTTCATTCATAGAGGCTTCAATGACACAGTGCTCGAGTAGGACATCTAGTGGTCAATAAAATGAAGTGCAATCAAGACGTGTTTATCCTTCAACTCCCACCAATTTGCGTACACACTTCACTTATATTTTTGTGTTATGAAACATGTAAATGGTGCTACTACATTCATGAGATGCGCTCTACAAATACAGGCTGAGGTAATTTTCACATGAGACTGGTGCAAATACACATTATGGATTTTGGCAAAGTATGTTTTGGGGTTCATTGGTAAAGAGGGCGTGCTTGTGTAACTGGTTATGAGTTTTTATTAAGAAATAACAGCCAACCAACCTACTCTGCGACAAAAAAAACCAAATGAACGCCACTAAATAGGGACAGCCTACCCCGTGATACACTCGTTCATTCCCGCTAAATGATTCACATGACAAAACGAACCAATCGCCTCAAGCGCTTCACACTGGCGTCAAGTGCTTCGAACGTCAGCGTTCACGTGACCAAACCACGCCTCGGCACAGTGGTTCGATAGGTTTGCTTCACGAGCTACCGCGCATGTGTGGGAGCCTCGCGTGTCAGTGGACCATCACTACTTACAGTAGGTATTCAGCAGATGGCAGCAACTAACCTGCTAACGCAACAAAACAAGGAAACGGAACTTCGTCATTTTTTTCTTTGCATTTGTTTTGGTGCGATTAAAAAAATCAAGTTATTTGAAAGAAACACGAATCTTCCGCCTGGACGTTTCACCTTAATGTGTTCATTAAAGAAAATAGGTTTGTTGATACGAATCATAAATATGTGTATCGTTAAAACAAATAAAAACACAACTTAAGAGTAATAAACGATGTTTTTATTGTGTTTTATTTTATTTAAGCTATACTCGCAGTGTGTTAAAACATATTTGCGCCTTTATTTTGAAGTTTAATCCGTCCTCTTCCGGTGGCATTTACTCTAATCGTGTTTGGTCTAACGGGTGGTGTTAAGGCGCTGCCAAACCTGGCAACAGAATTAATTCTGCCTGACGTCTATGCAGCTAAAATCCCCTGCTATGGCTCCTTAAAGGAGTGAAGGAAGTGGGGGATTCATGCTCATTAGGTGACCGGAGTCAGTCTACTTTTCGAGACTCTGCACCCCGAAACACGAACGTCTGTGCAGACGCTGGAGAAGCTACAATGAGCTCGGAGCATCAGAGCGACAGCGAGGACGCCGACGAGTCGCAGGACAGGCCCAACAGCGGCAGTTTCTCCGATAAAGAAGAAGACCCTGATATCGACGACTCGGATGAGGAAGATGACATCGCTCCGAGGGCTTCTCCTTCACCGCTGGCGAGCACCGAGGATGTGCCGGTGCGTAGCGCGGGGTCTCCTGTGCTGGAGGAGCGACAGCCCTGCTGCCGACCGGCCGCCGCACCGCAGAAGGAGAGCGGCGGTGGCTCCGACGCTGACAGCGGCAGTGGGATTAGCCTGTTTTCCTGGTTGCAGAGCAGGACTATAAGACGAGGAGTGTTTGTGGACCCAGCTAGGGATAACTTCAGGACAATGACAAGCTTGTACCGCTCCATGAATCCGGCTGTAGAGTCTGTCAACCTGAGCACTCAGACCCATGGAGCCGTGTTCAACCTGGAGTACTCCCCGGACGGGTAAGAGTTGGCTGCGTGTTAGGCTTTGGAGGTAATATTCAGAGATTTCCCAATTTGCGGAAAAAGCTTGAATGTAAGCCAAATTCATCCTCACGAGCTTCATCTCTCAGGACATCACGTGCAGGTACTGCTTGGTATTTAATGATGGCACAGTATCGGATTCCAAACGTACACATGATTTATTCACTGAAAATTTCACATTAAGACTACGGGTCATTTTTTTACGTTCTTGTAATTCTCTAAACAAAACCTCGAAAGTCTTGCACAGCTCACGAGTACACCCAGGACTCAAGACAACAGACGGCAGATGCAGGAAGTAAATCCTGCAGCCAAACCAGGTCAAGCTGTGCCCAGTCTGGGTCACAATTGTTTTGTAGGCTCATGAGACGGCGGGACGTAACACTTGTCCTTCCTGCACAGTGATAGTCCCCCTTTAGCACTTGATAAAGGTAGCTTTCCCAGCCTTTGATCTGTGTCTGCATCTTAAGGCTTGAATTTAAAAAAAACGTGTTTATTCTTATGGCTCAGTTTTAGCAATATTATTCTCATTATAATAACAATGGGTAGTGTAGTGTTAATGCGAGTAAAATTCAGTCTGTCTACTAATTGCATTGCCTATATAGTCAATGTATTGCTGAGAAAAGCATTTATTTTTGGGATGCTTTCATTTGCAGCTGCATCCCTGGTTTCAATCTTTACAGTTTCATAAATTATGAACTGGCATTGAGAAATTGTCAAAGCTTTACATCTTGTTGTCCCACATGGCCAAAGAGATCAACCCTTTTGGTTATTTTTTTTCCCTCCTTGTGTGTTCTGAGTATCCTTGATTTGTGTATGCCTGCTCTTCTCAGGTCTGTGCTAACTGTGGCCTGCGAGCAGACTGAGGTCCTGCTGTTTGATCCAATCTCATCCAGACACATCAAAACCCTGACCGAGGCCCACGAGGACTGTGTCAACAACATAAGGTGCATTTCTCTAATCTTAAATCTCTGGGAAAGGTTTTACAAAGTGAGATTGCAATACAGTGTAGGGAGCAAGGGAACTGTGGGTTAAGGGAATAAAACAATAAAGAGGCTGGATGAGAACATGAGTCTTTAAATCATTTTTGAACATGATGTGCAGAGGCCAATAAAAAGAACTTGGATGCTATTTATTGCATCTGAGCTCTTTCCAGTGACGATGCAAGAAAGAGATGTGGGATCAAGGACCTGAAGGTGCCAAATGAGAAATCCTTGGTTGCATACAGTCATGGTAAAAAAAAGTACGCAATCTTTAAAGGTTTAAGGTTTTAAATGTCAGGAAAAATCATCTGGTCCTTAGCAGGTCTTAAAATTAGTTAAATAGAACCTCAGGTGAACAACAGTACATGACATATTAGTCATTTAACAAAAATTAAGGCAAAAATGCTGAAGCAGTTTGTGAAAAACTAAGTACACCTTTACTGCTTAGGAATTAAGAGGATAAGTAGCAGGCAGGTGCTGCTAATCAAATGCATTTGATTAAATGATCATCAGCAAGTGTGAACACCCCTGTAAAAGTAGAGGTTTTGGCTGTTTGCTGGTCTTGAGCATTCAGGTGTGTGTTAACACAATGCCAAGGAGGAAAGACATCAGCAGTGATTTTAAAGAAGCAACTGTTGCTGCCCATCAAACTATGAAGGGTTATAAGGTCATTTCCAAAAAATTTGAAGTTCATCCTTCTACAGTGAGAGATTATTTTCAGAAGTGGAAAACATTTAATACAGTTTCCCAGGAGTGGCCATCCCAGCAAATTCACCCCAAGGTCAGACTGTGCAATGTTCAGAGAAACTGCAAAAAACCCAAGAGCTACATCTCAGACTCTACAGGCTTCAGGTGTCTGTGTAGAATAGCTCTCTTCTTACTTCTCACTCCTCACAGTGTAATTAAGGGACTGGAAGATTTTCTATGATAATGGAGGGGGGCAGGCTGCAGCAGAAGAGAGGTGTGAGGAAACAAACGTTGGCATGAGGAAAGGCACCCCAAACTGGTCAAGCTGCTGTCGAAATTCATGTCCACTGAGTTTCTTAAATCAACATTTCTCTCCCTGTAGGTTTTTGGACAATCGTTTGTTTGCCACCTGCTCCGACGACACCACAATTGCATTGTGGGATCTGCGTAAGCTGAACTCAAAGGTTTGCTCGTTACACGGCCATGCCAGCTGGGTGAAGAACATCGAGTATGATACCAACACCCGTCTCCTTGTCACTTCTGGCTTCGATGGCAACGTCATCACATGGGACACTAACAGGTTAGTCATTGTTTATGGTATGTTCATTTGAAAGTAAAAGTGAGCAATTCATTGCTTTTAATTGCATTAAAAGTAAATGTTAAAAACCCTTTAAATGTCCATATGCTGATTGTGTCTTTGTGTTATTTGCTATGTACAGTCATGGTCAAAAGACCCCTTTTCAGTTCTAAGGTTTTACTAGCAGGACATAATAAAAACAATCATCTGGTCCATACGAGGTCTAAAAAATATTTAAATACAACCTCAGATGAACAACAAAACATGACACATTACACTATGTCATTATTTATTTAACAAAAAGTAAGCCAAAATGCAGAAGCAGGACTGCACAGAGTCCTGTGAAAAACTAATTACACCCTGTGATTCTAAAGTTTGTTGAATCACTTTTAGCAGCAATAACTTGAAGTAATACTTCTGTACGATTTTATCAGTCTCTCACATTGTTGTGGAGGAATTTTGGCCCACTTTTCTTTATAACATCGCTTTAGTTCATTGTGGTTAGCTGGCACGCGTTCATGCACAGCTCTCTTAAGGTCCTGCCACAGCATATCAGTCAGGTTGAGATCTGGACTTTGACTGGGCCATTGTGATGTCTTGATTCTTTTGTTTTTTCAGCCATTCTGTTGTAGATAAACTGGTGTGCTTGGAATCATTGTCGTGTTGCATGACACAGGTGTCAGACAGATGGCCTCACATTTGACTCTAGAATACTTTGGTATACATTTATGGTAGACTCAGTGACTGCAGGGTGCCCAGGTCCTGTGGCTGCAAAGCACCCCTTCACCACCGTGCTTGACAGTTGGTATGAGGTGTTTGTGCTGATGTGCTGTGTTTGGTTTTCACCAAACGTGGTGCTGTGTATTATGGCCAAGCATCTCCACTTTGGTCTCGTCTGTCCAAAGGACATTGTTCCAGAAGTCTTGTGGTTTGTTCAGATGCAACTTTGCAAAGCTAAGCCGTGCTGTCATGTTCTTTTAGAGAGAAGAGGATTTCTTGTCTTGTTTGGTATTTTTCTAATTGTACTGTCATGAACTTTAACATTTAACATGCTACCTGAGGCTTGTAGAGTCTTAGATATAGCTCTTAGGTTTTTTGCAATTTCTCTGAGTATTGCACAGTCTGACCTTGGGGTGAATTTGCTGGGACGTCCACTCCTGAGAAGATTGGCAACTGTCTTCAGTGTTTTCCACTTGTGAATAATCTTTCTCACTGCAGAATGATGGACTTGGAAATTGCCTTATAACCCTTCATAGATTGATGGGCAGCAACAATTGCTTCTCTAAGGTCACTGCTGATGTCTTTCCTCCCTGGAATTGTGTTAACACACACCTGAATGCTCCAGACCAGGAAACTGTCAAAACTGATGCTTTTATAGAGGTGGTCACACTTTCTGATGATCATTTAATCAAATGCATTTGATTAGCAGCAAGTGTACTCAGTTTTACATACACTGCTTCTGCATTTTGCCTTATTTTTTGTTAATTAAAATTTTTTTTTTTAAGTCCTGATATGTAAAACCTTAGAATTGAAAGAGGATAGACTTTCTTTTTTTTTATCATGATTGTAAATGTAAAACAGTTACTCAGCATATTGGGTCCATGATGTTTCTACAGTATAATTCGGTGAAGATTCCTACAATGTGGACAGACCATTGTTTATCCTGTTGGAAATTCACAGAGGGAAATCAGTTTTTATTAATTGATTAGAAATTTCTCTCAATTTGATGTGAACATATTATTCAACAATAACACTAGTAAATGTGTAAAAATACACTTTTGTCTTTTATGGTGAATCCCATCACTTTCCACCTGGCTCCTGTTAGACATTATTTACTGTTTTTAGTCATTACATATTGCTGTAACAGCTGCTGCACATAAAACTCCAACCAGTATATAACTGACTTTTTGACAATACCCTTATTTTATTCCCCATCAAATTAAAAAAAAAAAAAAAAAAAAAAAATTTTGATG
>VUQI01013714.1:5897-16080 GCA_015106735.1 Paratilapia polleni
GGGCCATTCTCTGTAAACTCTAGAGATGGTTGTGTGGGAAAATCCCATTAGATCAGCAGTTTCTGAAATACTCAGACCAGCCTGTCTGACACCAACAACTGTGCCACTTTCAAAGTCGCTTAAATCACCTTTCTTCCCTGTTCTGATGCTCAGTTTGAACTTCAACAGGTCATCTTGACCATGTCCACATGCCATGTGATAGGTTGATTAGCTATTTGCATTAGGTCAACAAGTAGTTGAACAGCTGCACCTAATGGTGTGGCAGGTGAATGTATGTATACAGTAGAAGACAAATTTAATTAAATTTAATGCAATTTATTTTCAGTTGGGCATTAAAGCTTAAAGGTCTGTAATGCTGTTTATCCATCTGGATTGTTTTGATGTGAGTTGCCCATTTTTTGAGTTATCAGCCGTAGAGATACGTCTCCTCTTGAATACAATGAAACTACAAAGCACTTGCCTTGAGTTGACAAAAAAAAACCCAAAACAAAACTCAATGTTTTATGTTTCATGACCCAGTTACTCAAAAATAAACCACAAAGTTTGTTGTGACCAATTTTGATGTAGGAACTATTTTTTTCTACTGTCTATATCCGCCAACCAAAAGAAGCATGGAGCTCGCTAACATTACAGCTCATTAATGATTACATCCTGTCAGGCTGTCATAAGCATGAGCCTCTCATCGTGGGTAGATTCTCACATTGGACAGTGGACAGTGATATGGTTGGTGGGTGTAGCTCGGTATAAAGAAAGTATTTCTTACATGCGACTACTTACAGCAAGGTTTGTGGATATATATATATTTTTTTGTTTGTTTGTTTTGTTTTGTTTTTTGAGTAACCAGGTCATAATTTCTAGGAAGAGACATTGCTACTGAGCTTTTCCCTTTTTTGTCCTTTGAGCACCACTAGGCAAGAGCCATTTAGTTCAATTATACTGAAGAGGAGGCAGCCACATCTCTGCAGCCGAAATCTCCAAAACTGGGCAGCTCACACCAAAACAATCTAAATGGATAACTAGCACCACAGGCCAGGGGGAAAATATGTAAATTTGATTTTGGAGTCGGCTTCCACAGCATACTGCTACAGTCATTATATAAATAACATATTAAAATACATAACATATGATAATATTACTGTTCGTTTAATGGATGTTTTTTGTTATTCTAGCAAATAAAATGTGATAAATCCAGACACTTCATCACTGAAGCAAAAGGAAAAATCTCATAAAAATCCACTATGGCAATGAAGCAGTGCTTCTTGTTGATTTCAAATATTGCAAAAGCCAAATACAGCCAATAATCTTCCTAAAGTATAAGTAATATAGTAAAACCTCTTACAGTGGTCTCATAGTTTATAAATCACCTGAGACCTGGTGTGCTCCTATGCTTGAAACCTCTACATGTTTATGCATAGATAAGATCACAGCTGTGCACATCAGGAATGTGAGATTCACTCTTCTGATCTCTCGATCAGGCCTGCATTCTCTGGTTTTGAGACATCGTTGCCTGTATATTTCTCTACTTGCATCATTCATGCTTTCTTTTTCTGTCCAAAGTGCTAAACTTGGAGTGAGAGCACCACTTCAAACTCATTTTTACCTTTTAATCGGTGTCACATCCTCTTGAAGTAATCTTAGCTTTGAGCCTTGTGTATTTAACTTTTTTTTTTTTTTTTTTAAATGTAGAGGTTTACTTTTGAGAACCTGGCCATGAAATGAAAGTTAAAGTGCCCAGGTAAAGGTGAAATATGGCATGTGTTATCTCACCTGCTACTCGGGCCTATTTATACCATCTCCTGTCCGGTCCAGTCCCCTGCTTGCAACACACATGCTTCTTTCTCTCTCTCGCTCTCTCAGTGCACGAGGGCAGATCTGTGGATGGCCAGGGAGAAGCAGATGCGCTTGCACAGAAACACATTCCTAGCTGCGCGCAAAGATAGTTGCCATGGCAACCATCTGTCTCCTTCGCAGCTCAGGAATCCAATAGAGAAAAGTGTGCATTTTATATGTATATGTATGTGTGTTTTTGGATGTTTGGAAAGGGTGGAGGGGAGGGTGCTGGTTCAGAAAAATAAGAGATGTGTTTTTCCCTATTCAATTTTCATTAAGGTTGTCATGGTGTCACTATGACGAGAAGCGCCTGAAGTTCCTTTAGGCGTGTGTTTGGCATCTGGCTTTGAAGTCATCTAGATGTTTGTTTTCAGCGGCTTCGGCACTGTATGATTGTCACAACATGTATTTAAAGAACAAAAGGTAGAGCTTTAAATAGAAGCAAATCAATACATGTAGCCCTTATATTATGGTAATGTATTCCCTTTGATTGTAGCTCCTTACATTAGCTGGAAGATCAGGTAGGTTTAAAAAGGATTCGGATGGTATGGGTGACTGCTACGACACATTTTTGCTTCTTTGAGTTTGACAGCTCTGTGATTGTTTCTGCCTAAAATCAGGGCCTTGGCCATATGTTTGACTCTGGTGTCATATTTTTAGAGTAGGAGAGTTTAAGGATGTACAAAGGGATTGCCTATGGTTAGCTCAAGGGAGTCACTGTGGGCTCGGGCAACTAGATTAGAGATTTCAATACCACATCAAAAGAAACATAGACAAACTGCTCGCCCCTGCACAGGGTTGGCCAACAGCTGGCTGCGACAGAGACGTTGTAGTGAGAAGAAAAAAGGGGAACAGAGAGAACAGAGGGAACTTAAACACATACAGTGCAGCGAGGGAGAGTGGCATACAAAGAGAACATAGGCTAACAGAGGCAGACAGAGCCCATGTTTGATCACGATCACGTCCCAACCCCCACCACCTACAGGAGCAGTTGACTAATCACTGCTAATATATTCACTGCTTACTACTACCAGTCTGTCAACTGGGAAGCCTTCACTGCCTCAGTGTCCAGACAGATACAAAGACAGCCGCTAATACATACAAATGACATGCTGTCTGTATGGATCGATATGTTGCTTTTCTTTTCCTGCAGTTTTCTCCTGTTCATAGTTTTCATGTGAAGCCACATCAATAGGGCAAAGCTATATACTGTATGTAAAAGATGGAAGTAACTTCTGTGTTTAAAAAGTGAAGCCTTTCTAATGACCAGCAGGGGGCGACACCTCTAATTGCAAAAAGAAGTTTGGTTGTGTAACTGTCCTCTGTCACCTTGATGCTTGCCCTCGGTATGAACGTTTTCCCTCATGAGTTAAATACAACATGATGTACATTTTGGTACCCATTAGTGAAGGACGATAAAACAGGGTATCTTCCTTGTGATTACCAATATGCTACTGTATGATTGTGCAGTGTCCTTGGTTTCTCATTCACCACCCCTTACTTGTGACATCCGGTTTCAAAAAGATGTCGCAACTCAATGAGTGACACCAATATGGTGTCATCTTTCATCTATGAACAAAATAAGACATTCCCATAGACCGTGTAAAAGATGGACGTAGCTACCGTGATGTCACCCGTTGGTTTCTGAAGTCCTGTTTTGAAGCCTCAAGAAGAGCGTTTCCGCCGTCGCCATCTTGGTTGCAAAAAAATGGATGTGACAAGGAGGGGCGAGTCTGATTGTGAAACTGCTTGTGAGCGGAAAATACCACGGATAATCCTCCTTTTTGAAACATGGTATAACCAAGATTTTAACAATAGATAAAGTTTTTATTCAGTATGATCTAAAATGAGTGACTAAGACCATGAATTGAGCAGCAAATTATTTACAGAGGTCAAGAAAGGAAGCCTTTGTCCCACAGACTTCTATAGGACCGGAAGTCTTTTTCCAACCACAGCTATCGCCATCTGGTGGCCTTCAAATAGAATGCAGTTTTTTAGGCACTTCCACATTGGCTTTATTTTTCCAACCAGGAAGCTACGACCATGTTTTATACGGTCTATGGACATTCCTCTGCTAGCCAAAATGCTGGGTAGTTATTAAATCGCATGTACTAATGGCTAGATACTCGAGCGAACGAATGCTAATCTGTTTTTCCTCCACTGAAACATAATCTAATCAGATTTGATTAGATTTATGTCATATAAACTATTAAAGATACTCTGTCTTGTCACTGCTGCGCCAGAATGCTGACTAAACTGACCCGATTTATATATCAACATTGCTAGCTAGTTAACATAAGCCAATCAGCAGTCACCTTCTATTCCTTCACCTTCAAAATGACAGAGTTATTGACCCATCCAGACTGAAAATATATATAAATGTGTATTTTTTTACACTTTCATCCTTGCGGCAGTATAAGAGGAGCCATAAAGTGGCTAAAGTGGCACTCTGGCAGGGACTTGGGGTCTGGTTTTAGTGATTGAATCATTGCTGGCCATGCTGTAAATGGACCCAAAGTATCCAACGCTTGAAGTTTGTTCACATGTCTTTGTTTTTCTTCTTTTGAGAAATGACATAACTGTTTGTAGCTTGAAATAGATGAAAAATTGGCAGGTTTGTACCATATATTGGATGGTGTTTTTCCCTCTGCTGCTCTGCTGGAGTCATGTGACTGAAAACTATGAATCGATGGCAATGCATCTTAGCCGCCCTTCTGTGATATTAGCGGTAAGAAGGTGGAACTGTAGCCCCATCTGAGTCTTCTCCATTAATGTGCACTTCCTCAAGGGAAACCCATGGATTCAGTGACCTTGAGGAAGTGTATTCTGCTCCATAAAGCCATCCCCATGTCATTAAAACTTGTACATAATTAGCTTGTTTTGGACCTAATGTGTGCTGTGATTGCCTCATTATTGGCTGCTGCTGTCTGTGTTTTTATTGAAGCACTGCACCCATGTCACCCCCATTTGATTCAAAGGTTTTTCCCCTCTCTCAGAAGGTACCCATCTTCTTTACTTGCTCACACTGACTTGGAGTCAATCTAATGAGGATCCTGACAGTGCTCTGCCTTTTCCGCCCATGAGCAAATGGAGAGGGGAGCCTGGGCTTTAGATTGCCTATCTGTGTGTGTGTCTTTGAACTGACGAGTGAGAGGACACAGGCTGTAGACAAGCTGCCTGTCTTCAGAGAGGTGGCGTGGCGGTTTGGACTGTTTCATGGCTGTCAGTCAGGACTTCGTGTAACTACCTGCCAGTCTGGTTCGACCAGCCCTGCTGGAAAAGTGTGAGGGGGGAAAAAAACAGGCCCTGCCTCTAGCTGTTTACTTAAAAAACAACCATCTTGTGCTGTTGGCTTCAATAACATTGATGTCTGTGCCAATTCAGAGGCTTATATGTCCAATTACAGCTGTTTGAATTTAGCCACCAGTCACTTTTTTGAGCAGGGTGAGTAATTAACAAAACCTTCAGCTCTGCAAGTGGCACTCCAGTGAATAATGTGAAATTGAAATGAAGCTGATATAGTAGGCACCTCTAGGGCCAAATGTTATTGAAAAACACGACACCACTGGTTAGGGTTTGTCATGGGTGGGGGGGTAACCAGGCAACTGGGTGATGAGATGAGGTCATTAAAGGATTTTTGTTATGGGTCCTGTTGCAAAGTTGGCAACTGCAATCCCTCTGCTCTGGGAGTGTGTTTGTGTGTGTTTGTGGTTTTGATCATCTGATCATCATGCAGGCTCACCCGGGTGTTTTCTTTGCTCTCTTTAGTCCAGGGAGTCTGTAAATAGAAGTAAGGATGTGGATACAAACACGCTTTGTCTTGAAAAGTCACACACCTCTCTCTCTCCCTCTCTCTCTCTCTCTCGCACACATGCACACATATGCAGGTAAAGGGTGTATCTCATTACGTCACTCGAGCTGTAGTGGTGATGAGTGGTGCGGAAGGAGCTGTCGTCAGTATGGGAGCCTTCTGTTAGTCAGTGTGGAAAGCAGTTTTTTGTAAACAGTTGAAAACGATTGTTGTGGTGGCAGATGATTGTTGAGGGGATTTTGGAGTTTATGTAAGAAGATACCTGAGCGAAAAAGGCCAGCTGTCGAGGAATGTGTCAGTAATGCACAGCTCTGAGCTACGGGAAAACTCGGGTAGGGTGCTTCATTTTTCATTTTCCTGCGCACAGGTGCTGTGTCCTGGGTCTGGTTGGGTGTGTAGTCTCTGCTGGGGTTTATTCAAAGCAAGTGTAGCAAATATACTGTGTGTTTCCAGGTAAAGAGGTTACGGTTATAAAAATGAAATTTTGTAAGGGTGTTCTTTTTTTTTTTTTTTTTCTCCTGTGGCAAAATAAGCTGCTGTTCTGTTTTCTGCCCACCACTGACACACATTCTCCCATTCCTCTCTCTTCATGTTTCTTTTCTCTCTCCCCCATCTCCTGCCTCCTCCTCTTCCTCCTCGTGTCTATCTGCCTCCACAGGGGAGTCAAGCCAGGAGCTGGGCCCCCCTCCGTCCGTGGATGAGGCAGCCAACACATTGATGACGCGCCTGGGTTTCCTTCTTGGAGACAAACTGAGTGAGGGGCCAGCCGGTACCCAGTACAGCATGGAGGAACCCGAGGCGAGACAGGTACCAGAAATCTGCTCTTTTAACGCTTCTCAATGAGCTGCACTTAGTGCTTTTTCTTTTTTTCTGATGGTGCAGTTCATCATGATGTCATCACATGATGCAAGTAAATTTGACAACAAGCGTTCTCTCAGATTAAGATGCTGAAAACTTGTTTTAACTGCATATTTCAATGCTATTGAGTTTATCCTAATCTAATTCTATTGTATGTGATTTTCACAGATTTCCATTGTGAGAGATTGCACTTGGAAACTTGAACAAACATGTCTGATTCGATCTGTTTTGACTTTTATCTTCATAATATCCTTGTTTACATAAAGTTTTGACAGATCTTTGGAAGTCAGGATAGCTAGATCAAAAGACTTTCAGTAAACTGCCCTCAGATGCCAGAGTGCTTTGGACTCAAAGTTTATCAGTGCCTCTCTATCAAGCATCAGATATCTGCCCACCAAATTATATTTTTATATAGCAAATACTTGTATTTTTTCCTTAAACTTTTCTTATTCAAAGGAAGTGTCTTGAGCCGACATGCAGCAGGTTAGGCTTAATGTTTCTCTCCTGCACTGTAACCTTTCTATTTGTGAATTTGGCAGTTGTGCAACAAACAGCTCTTGGCACAACAGACTTGCTTTAAGCTCTGCAGCAGATGCCCCGGTATCTCTACCTAAACCTAATTTGACAGGTATGAATTTTCCAAACTGTGCGAGGAAAAACATTTGCTGCGGAGAGGCAGAGAAGGAGAAATGGGGGGGGCTAACCTGTTGCTGAAGCATTCAAAGCAGGCCTAGGTATGTGTTCGCTCTGAAGCAGTGTGGATAAGCGATTAGACTGATGGACTGCCTGTGCTTGATGTGAGCGCTGCTGTAGCAGTGGGGGTGTATAAATTGAGAGAGGTTTATTCAAGCGGCTCTTTTTAGAGACGTGACTCATACGAGCACCCCGCTGCATCGTGCACACAGTACAAACTTATTGTTTTAGATATCTGCCCCAAATACTGTTCTCTGGATTGCAATTTTGTTTGATTCATTAACCACCAAAAATGACAAGGACTGCCTCGAGACACCATCTATTAGCAGATAAAAGAGTGGGCTTTTGTGGTAATTCTTCTAATTTGCTTGGGATTTCCTAGATTTTAATGGACTTTAGTTAATGCAGTAATTCAGTGGTTTGATACGTCTGACACTTTGCCCTCCCAAGACAACAAAAATATGCACAGTTAGCTATGAGTAGTTCCTGTCGTAACCATAAATATATAGAGAACTACTATCAAAGTATTTGAAACCATGTAAGTTTTGAAATTTTATGGAGCGTTTTTATTTGGAATGTGTTTTCTAAGCAGATTTATGGATTTTCATGCAGTGATTCCATTTTATATCACAGATAATGACTATATAGATACTGATGATAAAATATATAATTCAAAGGTGGGTGTGCATTTTTTTATTGAACAAATCTGGACCAAATTTCTACCAACTTCCAGTTGTTTTCAGGAAGTATATTTTGTGTCTTTCATATTACGTCTTCCTCTTACACCCACTTCAACTTCCTGCACTCTCCTTGGGCCCTCAGTCACACAGGCCTAGAGACCGGTTGGTGATCCCCCGGTAACCAGCGGTCATGAGGGGAAAAAAAATGTGTATTCCTCAACTGGTTTGCGAGTAGTTGCTGGAGGTTGCTGGCAGCCGTTGTCAAATCGTTTGCTAAAGCCCCAGTCATGCAATTTTAAAAGACCGATCAGTAACCCTCTGGCAACCGCCAGTCGCTAGGGAAAAGTGTGTAATCCGTGACTGGTTGGTGAGTGGCTGCTGGAGGTCTCTGGCAGTCACTAGCGTGAAATTGGTCATAAAGAGGTGCTGCACAGAAAATCTCCTTGCGATTGCTTTGGTCACTAGCAGGTTGCCAGTAGTTTGTGTGGAAGACACAGACTTGTCTGCAAATACTTCTTGCCAAGTGTTAGTGAAACTGTGAAAAGTGCGACGCACAAAACGCGCCTTTTGAAATGTGTTGGTTGCAGCGGTAAGGCACAATTTTTGCTATGACGGTGAACATTCTGTTAGTGTCGCATTTTTTTCAAGTTTCATTACAGCTCGGAGAGTAAATGGCAAGTGTTTGCAGACAAGTTGGCGTCTTCCATGCAAACTACGGGCAACCGTGGCAGTCAGCTAGCGACCAAAGCAATCACAAGAACTTTTGCTGACCGTTGTCACCTGGTGAATGATCTGTTGAGGGAATACACATTTTTTCCCTAGCTGACAACCCAGGCCTGTGTGACTGAGGCCTTAGGAAGATCATAATTAAAAAAATTTAAAAAAAAGCAATAATATATTCACATGCCATCTGGATATATGTAGCATACTGCTACCTTGAAAAGCCTGATTGATACTGGATTTTTATTGCTATATTAGCCAACATTCTTTATATACAATATGTATGCATGTATATAAAGCAAAGACTGTATATAAAAGATAGCCACCATGTCATCATCCATTGGTTTATGAAATCCTGTTTTGAAGTTCGAGCATCAGCATTTTGGACGCCGCCATCTTGTTTCTTTAGGGCCAGAAGTGACCATATTTGGACTAGAGGGTGGAGTTCCAAACTATCTGTTAATGTTAGCTAGTTTGGTTAGCATTTACAGACTGTATGGATGCACTGACACTGATACCTGCTTATTAGTCCTAAGTAACATACAAATAAGATAAAGGAATTTCAATTACTAAACTGGAGCACAAAATTCTGGGCTGGTTTGTACCTCACAGCAGGCCATATTATCTGTCAGATAGTTGCATTAAGAATGCTCCAAAAGGCACCAAAACAGGGCGAAGTGTCCAGTTCAGTGACCCCAGTTACCAGAGTAAAAGCCTAGCAAACAAGCAAGCTACAGCTCCTTAGTTGGATTCAACATGTCAGTTAAAGCAGAATGCCTTAATAAAATTTAAATGGGCAAGTTAAAAAACACCCTCTGTACAGTTGTTGAAGTGTGTCAATTTGCTATTTCTGCAGCTATTGCTATTAACGTCTGCTGTGAAGTTGGACGTTTTAACATGGGAGCCTGATGAACTTTGCCTCAAGTGGCCATTTTAGGAACTGTACAGAACAGCCCTAGAGGTTTCCACTTGATATAAAAGGGAAAATAAAGAGGTCACTGTTTGTTAACTTTCCAGCACTATGTTTGACAAATTAGTTAGCAACTTTCCACAGAAACGCTGCTTAACTCCACATGACCCACCCACCTTTTCAGCGGTGATACTACTGTGCTCTGGCGCTGTGCTGCAGGCAGTGCTTAAAGTACTGGAAAGCTGCTCTGTGGAACAAATTATCTAATAATACCATTTCTGTGTTATCCAAGCATCTTTTTCTGTGGAAAAAAAAAAAAAAGTTGATATCTGCTCTCATTAGACAACATATGCACTGACAACCAACAGGTCTGCTATAGGCCAATAAAAATGGTATATATCGGTTGGTCTTTACAAGAGTCCTTCTAAAGCAAGTCTTGTTTCTGAAGTGCCTCCAGGCAAGTATTTGTGGAGCTGCTTTGAAGAATTATCTGAATTCTATTTAATTTCAGTGGTGACTGGCATATAAAAACTCCATTCATGGACTCATGAGTCAAATATTATTTAAAAAAAAAAACTTTTTTGCTGACTTTGCCTAAAAGTAAATTTTAAAAGTTTTTTTTTTTTTTTTTTTTTTCCTCTGGAAATTTTTTTTTTTTTTTTTTTTTTATATTTTTCTCAC
>VUQI01013714.1:34984-46316 GCA_015106735.1 Paratilapia polleni
ACGGCACCCGCATGAGACAGATTGCTTCCGACAGCCCTCAGGCCTCACCCAAACGTAGGCATCTGTTAATTTTAAATATGGTTTCTGAGCCTGGTTTTGATTGCAGAGTATTTTTAATCACAAAAAAGAGCAAGCTGATGAGGATATTTTTCCTGAATTCCAGCTTAATATTGCATTACTTCAGAAGTCCTAGTGAGACTTAGTTCAGCAGTTGTGTAAAAACATTTCATGAATGCGACACGTGTTTGAGCTGTCCATGAGTGTGTTTGGCTGCCTTGTGTCCAGATGGAGAGGGGCTTCCTCTCACACAGCCCCAGCCTACGCATGGCACCCTCGGAGGAGGCAGCTGTCCCGGGACCCCCGAGATGAGGCGACGTCAGGAGGAAGCCATGAGGAGGCTGGCATCTCAGGTACCGGATACACCTTCACATTTCCGATTAACAGACAAAACACTCTTTGGACTTATGAAAAAGAATTTAGGCTGAACATTTGTCTCAAAGTACCAAATCACTACAGCTGATTGGTGTGTTTTTGACTTTTTCCCCTCTCATAGAGTGCTTTTACAAATGCAAATTATCTATTTTCAGCCATTTGCTTCACAAATAAGTGTGCTTGAAGTGATTGTAATATGACATTTTCAGCTCTTATTTGATTGCTGTATATTAAGGGAATGTAAGTGCACAAGCCCAAACCACTCATGGGCATTTCTACCTCTCCACACGTCCATTTCCCCCCACTTTTATTTTCACAGCAAAATCAATTGCCAAATACTGTGTCAAGGGAATTTGCATGCCTCTGTATTGTTGGTTCTTACTTTTATTTGTTTCTTCATCAAAGAGCAGCAATGCATACCTAATTATTAAGAAAAAAAATCTTGTTGAATCACTAAAATGGTCATTTTAGTATAGTAATAAATTTTACTTTTGAGGTTAGCCATGAAATTTCCTTGATTGAATCCATCTATAATTGAAAACCAGTGAGATAATTTTCTTTTTATGTCTTAAATTCTCAATTAGTGACAGCATTGGTGGTAGGACAGCCTATGACATGCTCCTTTGAAAATGCCTTTCCCAAGTACATGCACACACATGCCTCATGTTCTGTCAGAAATTACACAGTTTCAGGCTTTTGAAAGAAAGTTTCTTGCCACCTGCAGGCGCTCACACAGAGTTTAGTCCTGAGGTGGCAGAATTTAGATTGGAGATAAGCTGGGACTTTGCTTTTACCCTTTTAAAACGTTCAGAATTACGTGTGGCTCTTTGTTGTGTTAAATGCTTGTAAATGTCGAGCATTAACTTCTTGTAACCTGCCCACAACGTGAACCTTTATGATCTTGGAAGCCGGCTCTCTTTCCTGCTCTTCTTCCTGTCTGCTCTTGCACCTCAGTACCCCTTCCCCCTGCTGCTTAGCCATCTGCATCCCCAGTCCCAGCCTGATGCATTATGCAGATGTGTTTAAAAAAGAAAAAACAACTTTGCCAGGGAGCCTTATGAAATATTTATACCTGCAGAAAGCCATTTCCCAGCCAAGCTATTAGATCTTGTTAACTCTGTGAATTAATAATT
This sequence comes from Paratilapia polleni, assembly GCA_015106735.1. Lineage (NCBI taxonomy): Eukaryota > Metazoa > Chordata > Actinopteri > Cichliformes > Cichlidae > Paratilapia > Paratilapia polleni. The sequence goes on from VUQI01013714.1 coordinate 36,550, forward strand.
GAGCTCACTCCCTTTTTCACCCCTTTTGTTTTAAAGCCCTTTATTCCACTGTGACCAAAAATTAGCATTCCATTTTGATTAGTCCTTTTTTCCCCCTTCCTTTTTTCTCACTGCCCTCTGATCGCTGCCACTGCTTCTGAAAATTCAAACTCTTTGTGATCTCTTAGTCCCCTGGAGTGCCTGGTCACACCTGCTGCTATTGTTTAGCAGGCTAACCTCTCAGAAAATTCACCTGCCCTCTGCTATTTTCCATCTCGCCATGAGCCTGTGCAAAAATAACTTCTTTTTAAATGCATGCATTCATTCATTTACTTAATCAGTTAATCTGAGCATGTTTCAAGTGCGTAGCCGTGAATTATGACAGTTTAACACTTGACTCCTTCGTACAACAGTCATCTCACACATGAGCATGCATGAGCTAACTCCGAGTCAGTCTCTCTTGGCAGCCGGAAGCGATGAATTATTAATAGCTAAAACCATACAGCGAGACGAGCAGTATTATGTTTCATTATACTGCAATCATCCACCATGAAGTTGACTCAATCCCAAATGAGTTGTAGCTGTTGTACACCGGGAAAGCTGGCTCTGCACTGAGAGAGCCCTGAAAAAAGTGTTATTTCTAAAAGTGTGTCATGTGTCCCCAAGTGCTCCTTGACACTGATCTTCAGTTTGCAATATCCAAAGGTTGCTCAAGGTCAGGAGTACCAGAGAGAAATGGAAGTGTTCACCTTTATATTTCTCCATGTGACCTGGCTGCAATCTTCTCCCAACTCTCTGTCGCCCCCAGGTGGTGGCGTACCACTACTGCCAGGCAGATAACGCCTACACCTGCTTGGTGCCAGAGTTTGTGCACAATGTGGCGGCTCTCCTGTGCCGCTCACCACACCTTGTCGCCTACAGGGAGCAGCTGCTGAGGGAGCCACACCTGCAGAGCATCTTGAGCCTGCGGTCCTGCGTCCAGGACCCCCTGGCCTCCTTTAGGAGAGGGGTCCTGGAGCCCCTGGATGCACTTTACAAAGGTGAAGCATTTGTAGTTTAAAACAGTGATTCCCAGGTAGTTCTGCAATAACCAGGGTATATGTTAGGTCCACTAACCTGGAAAACTGAAAATATTAGATAATAGTCTGGAAACTGTTTGCTGACAGTTTGGATAAACAAATGAAATTGTTAGCTAAACATACTAGATAAACTGTGAACAGGCAAATTATGAATAAAACGGGGGGAATTATTAACTGAAGGCATGGCTAGCAGTTGTCAGTGAAAAATATTTACAAATTCAATTATTAGCTAAACAATACTGGATAAACAGTTCAAATATCTGGCTACAATTATTGAAAAAAGCATTTAAATTGTTAGCTACAAATAAAACTGGTAGCCAAACACTGTGGGTAAACAGCTGAAATAGTTTGGAAAAATTATAAATAAAAGTGGGAAATCTTCAGCTAAAGGTATGGCTTATAGTGAAATTGTTAGCTAAAAATATTAAGAGAAAAACTGTTGCCTAAACATTATCAGTTGAAAAGGTAGATAAAATTATAAATTACTATGTAAGGTATTAGCTAAAAGCATGGCTACCAGTTGAAATTGTTGGCTAAATATGGATGAATTATTGAAAATTTCCACTAAACATAATAGCTCTTAAACGTAGTAGTAAGTAAACATAGTGGGCAAGTGGTTGAAATACAGTACTGCACAAAAGTCTTGAGCCACTCCTCATTTTTTAAAATATTTTGCTTCCAAAGAGTCAGACTTTCTTCTAATTGTTTTAAGTGGCCTTGAAAAATAGTTCTCCAGGCTTTGTGGAGGCATTTCAAAGTTTTTCTTTGGACATTGACTACTTTTTCACGCATTTTCAGTCCACTCCTTGTACCTGACCATTTTCAGAGGAATGTTTTGTTACTAGCAGCCAGTCGCGAAAACACGTAATTTGTTCCTGTTTCTTTCCTGTTTCTTTAGTTGTATCTACAAAAAATGCCAAAGATAACACCAGTTTGACAGGCAAAAAAAAAAATTGTATTTTTGCACCAACAAGGTGATTCCCAAAGAGCTGTTAGCTGAAAACTTGACATATCTCAACATGGTGTGCAGTGTGTCCTTAAAAAATTTAAGGAAACTGGACAAGTGGGGGACAAAAGAAGAAGTGGCAGGCCTGACAGGAATTTGAGGGTAGGTGATACAAAACACTGGGACCCCTGGTTTAAAATAGTGATCAGTAATGTTAGAATCTGACTAATTACTTTTACACTGTACCTTAAGAGCAGTCTTCAACTACTGGTACTATAAGAAGGTCAATTTATGCTAATTTATATTTCTACACCATTACAATTCAGAGAAACATATTGCACTTTTTGCTCCACTGCATGTTTGACAGCAGTGTATTGTTAAAGATGAAATTGTTAATTTTGACCTTTCAGAGCTGCTTGCCACAAATTTCATGTCCACAAGCTACACCTTTCCCTTTTAAACTTCTTATGCAATTTAATTTTAGCTGTTTGAGGTCCTAAGCCATTTACAGTATATAATATCCCCCCAAAAAAGGCGAAGATTAGAGAAATGCCCTGTTTTGTTTTTTTTCCTGCCCAGTTAATCATCTCAAGGTTATTCTGCTTCTTGTTTTATTACATATGATCACCTATTTTTCTCTGTAGATTTGAATGACTTCACATTTTTCATAATAAACTGGATTTTTTTCTAACTTAAAAGCATTTTTCTCACAATTCAAACTCAGTGCCTCATCAGTATCTGATTTATTCTTTGACTTGAGACCTTGGTTCACTATTAATCTCCTTGTACTCAAAATACACTCAGTATAATTATTACTGTATCAAATTTCTTTGTCTCACTGCTTGATCTTCAGTTGTGTTGGAGCTTTTCCTCTATTAAACCCAACCTGAGCACTACAGGCTGTGTTAACCAGAGATTTCATTTCAGGTATATATTATGAATAAGTTGTGAGCTTAGGAAGATATTTCAGTCAGGACCATTGTAGTCAAAAAAATACTGGAAAAATTATTTCCTTTTTTAGTAATTCATATTTGGCGGCATGGCTCTGTTCTGGGACCACTGTGCCCTTCCTCATGCATACATGGAGAGCCAGAGGTGAGGAGAACAGTATCAAGACCCAGTTAGACACAGAATGAAAGGAGGGGCTGGGGTGGAGGAGGGCTCCAAAGTGGCTTGCACAGGCAAGAGCAACTGTAGGCAGGTTAAAGCAGCTTAAATAGCATACCTTATAGCTTAGCCATAAGGTGATATGGATTCAGTTGCTGTGATTTGGGGCTGAGCTTGAGTTCGTGACCTACATGAACTAATGCTGTGCTCAATTTGTCTTCACCCTGACTGTTTTTCAGAGAGGAAAATCAACTCAGAGGAGGACCTCATTATCCTCATTGATGGCCTCAACGAGGCCGAGTTCCACAAGCCAGACTACGGAGACACCATTGTCTCCTTCCTCACCAAAACCATCAACAAGTTCCCTCCCTGGCTTAAATTGGTGGTCACAGTCAGGACCACGTTACAGGTATGAGGACGGGTTCTCTTTGAGCATACCAGATCTTAGTGATACCTGCAAATCTCAGTGTTTACATGTGTTCATGTAATATTTTATCAAGTGGTTGTTTTGTCTTTAGTTCTTTATTATATTGTTAGCATTGGTATCATTTTCTCCTGGTTATTTTTGAACCCTCTTTGTGTGTGACCTTTTATTTTCCTCTATGCATATTTTGCAGAATATGTAAAGAAGTGTTTTTAAAATGTGAGCTCTTTATCTCCTCTCCCTATATGTTTCATTCATAATGAATACATTGAAGCAGAATAGAAATCATAGCATGCTATTATTTCTTTTTGACCTACAGTATATATGAGGTCCTGTGCTTGTGAGAATTTACAGTTTAGGATATCTCTCCATCAATATCACCAAAAACAAATTCATGACTGACATTATTCTGACTCTCCAGGAGATCACCAATGCGCTGCCTTTTCACCGAATCTCTCTGGACAGCCTGGAGGAGAATGACGCCATAGACCAGGACCTGCAGGGCTACATCCTGCACCGCATCCACAGCAGCCCGGAGATCCAGAACAACATCTCGCTCAATGGCAAGATGGACAACACCACCTTTGGCAAGCTCAGTGCCCACCTCAAGGCCCTGAGCCAGGGATCCTATCTGTACCTCAAACTCACCTTTGACCTCATTGAGAAGGGCTACCTTGTCCTCAAAAGCTCCAGCTATAAGGTGTGGGGTTGTTACTTTGTTATGGCTTTCACGCTTATGCTAATATACCTAACCAGACACTAACCTCAGAAGTAATGAAGTCTGTGCATCCACACTGCTCATAATTTGCAGTGCAGTGCTGGAGAGGTATTTTTATTTACCTGCTCTCTGACATGCATTGTGCAGAAGTAGTTTCATAAAACTCTTTTTGACAGCCAGAATCCAACAATTCATAAATTATGCATTTGAAATGTTTTAATGTATCATTTCATTATGAAATATTTTATCTCACACCCCCAGATTCATTTAATTTTATATATTCAGACATGCTTCCAGACTCCTTATAAAAAAAGAAAAAAAAGACATTTGATAAATTCACATTCTTCTCTCTAAGGAAGACCACATGGAATAGTTGAAGATGGGCTGTACAAACAAGATGCATAATTCATGTTGTGTAGGGCTGATCCAAAGGAAATCAGCATTACAAATCAGAGTGCCTCCTTCCTTCCTCAGGTGGTTCCAGTCAACCTGGCGGAGGTATACCTGCTGCAGTGCAACATGCGCTTCCCCACACAGTCATCGTTTGAGCGGGCGCTTCCCCTGCTCAACGTGGCTGTGGCCTCGCTTCATCCACTGACCGATGAGCAGATATATCAAGCCATCAATGCTGGTTCGCTGCAGGTAGCAATCCTAAAATAAACAACACCTCAGACCTGTCAATGGAACAAATGTCCTTGTGATTTAGTCAGTATCAAAGCTAACCACTATCCAAAGTAGAAACTTAAATGAGAAATCATTAATATGATGTTGTAGAATCTTAGTGTTTTTTGTTTTTTTTTAATAACTTGTTGATTGTTGCTCATTGTGTCATGAATATTTAAAGTCCCACTCGGCTCAAAAATATGTTTTGCATATTGTGACTTAGGTTGGATGTTTTACCTTCGCTGTGCAGAATGACAGTATGCACAGAGTTTGACAGAGAAGGTGTTTTCACTTTCAGCTGCTGACAGGGAAAACTTACTCTTATTCTCTTTCTGAACACGAATTTGAGAAACCGAGTATACCGTATACACAAGCGAGATTTTGTAATGTCTCAACTACTGCAAAAAGTAATTGCCCAGTATGCGTGGTTTGACGACCATTAGAATAGGTTCCAGGTTTTTTTCCAAGGATAGCCCAAGTAAGTTGTATATGGGTTACTCCTAGTAGGTGTCCAAGGGGGAAAGAGTTAAATCAGTGATTCTAAAACTTTGGGGCAGACCTCCTGGTAGGGGACAAGGAAGGAAAAATTCTCATATTGTGGTGACTTTAATTTCAGTAAAATTTAGCTTGGATGCTTTTTATTGTTTATGAATGATAAAAATTGTCAGGGGCAAAGTTATTTGGCTACTGAATGGGGGCATCCCAGAAAATGTTTGCATAATCTGTTTTTATTTAATGATTTTCAATATAAAAATATATTCAAAACTGTTAAAAATGTCAAACATGTTAAAATATATTTATTTGAGGACATTTTTCATGTCTTACAACATGTCTGTGGGGTTTTGCTTTTAAGCTATATCATACTTACTACTCTTATTTGTGCTGGTGGACTGAAAGGTGGAGTACTGTACAGTGTTTGTAAATGTAAACAGCAATTTCCTTCCCTGCTGAGAAATCTGACTGATATCAACATCTTCTGGATTAATAATCTTTCACAACTGTTGGTATAAACATGCTTTTGCAGACTATATTAATGTCCCCTCTCTGACATCGAGACCATGTTTGTGATGGCAGGGCATCCTGGACTGGGAGGATTTCCAGCAACGTGTAGATAACCTGTCGGTCTTCCTTGTGAAGAGGAGGGATGGCACCAGGATGTTTGTTCACCCCTCCTTCAGAGAGTGGCTGATCTGGAGAGAAGAGGGGGAAAAAACAAAGTTCCTCTGCGATCCTAGGTGAGTAGGGGCGGGTAGACACGAGAAAAGAGGCTCTTTCACTGTGATGCTGAAGATGATCATATGTTTAGAAAAAAAGGTTTAATGAGCTCATAATAAAACAGAAATTTATCAAAAGAAATGTTGGGAACATACAAAAAGAACATCGAATTTTGGGGGTGAAAGCTGTGAAGTTGTTTTTCAAGCAGGAGTTTCTTATAATAAAAATATGAGAACGCAAAAGTATGTTTTTAGTCATTACTGTTCTAAAGTTGTGACTGTAGTGTCACATAATCAGAATCTTTAAATGTAAACTGTGTACTGTAGCTACATTACGTTTATATGGCAGAAAAACCACAGTTTCTTCCCTGCATTATAATTAAAAGCTATCCCACCAACTCTGCAGATAACAGTGCTATGACCTGATGACTTCGTCTCAAGTATTGAAAGTGTTTTTTTCCCCCTCTGCAGGAGTGGGCACACCCTTCTGGCCTTCTGGTTCTCTCGGCAGGACAACAAGCTGAACAGGCAGCAGACGATTGAGCTGGGCCATCACATCCTCAAAGCACATATCTTCAAGGTATACTGTTGTTTGTCCTCACACTCATCTATAGATACACACATACACGCCCCCACACAGCTGTGGTCTAGCTCTGCAGTATTGAATATTTACACTCCATCTCTCTCTTTTCAAGGGTCTCAGCAAGAAAGTCGGAGTTTCCTCATCCATCTTGCAAGGCCTGTGGATATCCTACAGCACAGAGGGTCTCTCAGCTGCTCTTTCTTCACTCCGAAACCTCTACACTCCAAACATCAAGGTACAGGTGCTAGCACAGCTGAGAGGAGAATATTCAAACACACTCTGGATACTAAATCAGGAAAACTTCTCCGAATATGCTTCAAAGAAATTGACCTCTCTCTGGGCTGAAATAGTTTGAATATCCCAAGTCATACTTTGCAGTGGTAACTTTTCCTCATTTTTAATTTATTACGTGTTTGTTTAGGTGAGCCGGCTGTTGATGTTGGGCGGTGCCAATGTGAACTACCGTACAGAGGTGCTGAACAACGCCCCTATCCTCTGCGTCCACTCCCACTTGGGCTACATGGACATGGTGGCCCTGCTGCTTGAGTTTGGGGCCTCTGTTGACGCCCAGTCTGAAAGTGGCCTCACGCCGCTGGGCTACGCTGCTGCTGGTGGACACATGACAATCGTGACTGCACTTTGCCGCAGGAGAGCAAAGGTTTGTGAAGGAAAATAGCATGAGAAAAGGGAGAGTGTTTGAAAATCTGGTCTACTTCCATGTCTTTTTTTTTTCCCCCCTTTCTTTTTAAAAAAATCAAATCTATATCCTGTTACCAGGTGGACCACTTGGATAAGAACGGCCAGTGCGCCCTGGTTCATGCAGCCCTCAGGGGCCACATGGAGGTCGTGAAATATCTTATCCAGTGTGACTGGAGTATGGGGTCACAACAGCAACAACAGTCACCACAGACTCAACAACAGTCGACCTTCACCAAGAGTCACGCAGTCCAGCAGGCTCTAATCGCTGCAGCCAGTATGGGATACACAGAGGTACAGCAGGGGCACATGAATGGGGCTGAATTTTGTTTATCGTGTCACATATAAAATTCTTCAGTTCTTTATTAATTACAAAGTAGGCCCTTTGAATCTTAGAAAATAAAAGGTCACTCTTAAAGCCTGGTGTAGCTACTGCTGGTTACTTTGAGTTCATTACTATTATTGACCATTTTTCATTTTGTAGAAGAAGTTGTAATAAAAAAAAGTAACAATAAAATGCTAGAAATACTTGTTATTGCACCATTTTGTGGCTTTGTGTACCACGTTCACACCAAGATTGGTGGTAAATCAGATTTAGGAATGCAGTAAAAGAAGCAATAACTTCATAATTTCTCACTGGAGCTTGTTCTGCAGTATGTTAAAGGTGCTCTGTAGAGATTACTTGTAAAAAAGAGAGGTTACACTACCTCTTAAAAGTTTGGAACCACTTAGAAATGCCATTGTTTTTTGAAATTAAGCTTATTTAGCATTAATTTACAGCATTGATCAGAAAAGCTGCAAATTTTGAATAATAATGCAATCATTTATCATTATTCATAAAGGGTTTTTAATGGAACATCCACACAGGTGTACAGATAAACATTTTCAAGCATCATTCCTGTGTTCCAGTGACACACTGAGTAAATTGAAGCAATTTTATAATGTTAAAAGTTCAACTGCGCTAGCTCAGCAGAAAATTCACATTTCAGAATCTGTGTATCTTGTTAGTTCAGCCATTGTAGGTTTGTTGTCCCTTCTGGGAAGAATTTTCTTCTGAGGCTTTGTTTTCATACAACAGGGTCTACTTACTAGAAAGTCAATCAAGCTGCCAGCTGAGGACCTGTGAGGAATTTGTTTCTCAAACTTTGATGTACTCGTTCTCTTGCTCAGTTGAGCACAGATGTCACCTACTTCACTTTCTGTTTTGGTTAGAACCTGTTTGCTCTTTCCCGTGAAGGGAGCAGTGCACACTGTTGTATGAAAACGTCTCTCCTCCTCCTCTTGGAATAGTTTTCATTTCTGAGAACAGACATAGATTCAGAATGAAGTGGTTTTTGGCCCTTTTGAGAGTTTTATAGAACGAGAGGCTGATGCTCCAGACACTCAACTAGCCAAATATACTGCTACTTTAATCAGCAGAACAATTTTCATACTTTGATAAAAATTGGATAAACTTTCGTTAAGTAACACTATGTGCCACTGAAACACAGGAGTGATGGTAGCTGAAAATGCTGTCTTCTTCCTTGCTGTTGCTGGAGCTGTGCAGGGGATCTTTGCATATAACTGCCACCTGTTAATCAGACAGCTAGTTACATGGATTTAGAGAGAAAGCACTCTGGAAATTTCTAAACTTATGAATTTGGGAGAAAATTAAAGAGGATGGGAAAGAGAGCATAATGGAAGAGAGGAGTAGGAGGTTAAGGACTCCTAATGTAAGAAATGTGCATTATAGTAAGTTATGCTCTATGATAAATATTTTCTGCAGTTGATTGAGGGAGGCCTGGTTGTCAGTGTGGTTTCTGATGATGACTGTCATATAAAATCCATTCTCTTAGATCAGATTACAGCATATTTAAAGGAAAGTAGATTTCAGTCTTTCAGAGTAAACTTGAACATTAATCTGTGTCATCTTGAATCTTGTTCCCCATCAGATTGTGTCCTACCTGCTGGACCTGCCAGAGAAAGATGAAGAGGAGGTGGAGCGGGCTCAAATCAATAACTTTGACACCCTGTGGGGAGAGACAGGTGGGAGCACATACTGTAACCAAGCATTAACACGTATAAAACCCCCAGTTCAGTACCGACAGATGACTGTGAATGGTTTATGTGCTCATGTTAAATCCCCTGTGCAAATGTAAAGATCTACTGTATATTTTTTCCTGTGACATAAAATTCAGACTGATGGAGTTTTTGTGAGAGGGTTTTTCACTGCGAGGGAGAGCGCTGCAGTGCGGATGTGGGAGATCTTTCTTGTGTGTCTGCTGCTTGCTGCTGCTGCGTCAGACGCTGATGACAGTGCAGTGGTGTCATTGGAGCATAGACAGGGCTGGGCTCACACAGGGGGAGGGGGGAGGGAGG
>VUQI01013714.1:50983-68226 GCA_015106735.1 Paratilapia polleni
GGCACTTATCTCCGCTTCTCACTGCTGCTTGTGTTCCTTTTCTCACTTCTCTTCCTCCTCCACCACCACCATCACCTCTCTTTCTCTTTCACCCTCCTGCTGTTTCTATCTCTTTCTTTCCTCTCGCTCCTACGCACTCCCACACCCCTGTTTCTCTGGCAATCCTGCCCCCCCCTCCTTCCCACTTACACTCCTTCCCTTGCTCATGACCTCCTTCCTCCTCCCCTCTTGCCCCTATCCCCCGCCTCTCTCCGGCCCCAGGATGTCAGACGCTGCCCAGTCGGCCCCGAGGTAAAGCCAAGGCTGTCGACTTCTCACCCTACCAGGCATTTTGACAGCTCTATCTCCTCTCTCTGTGTTGTCTGTGTCGTCCTAAGTGTCAGCAGGCGAGCTTAGCTACCAAAAACCTTCCCAAACTGACAAATAATAACATGCAAAGGTGTTAGCACTGACAGAGATGCAGTCGGGATTGCCTAGAGGTAGATGCTAACGTTGAAGTGGTTAATGACAGCATGCCCAGCCTCCAGCCTGTGACGTTGTATCAAGGTGTTGACCTTCCATCCCACAGATGCATGACGGAAGCCCTCAGTAACACTTGCGTGGTAGTGATTTAGCGGAACTGCATGTATTTGTAATATCTCTGTACCACCACCACCACAGACTGCAGTGATAAACCACCGTACTCTGCATCGTTCATCCTCCAGACGTTTTCTCAGTGTCGGCTAGGCCAGGCAGCATTCCCACCCTCTCCACCAGCTCAGGGGACAGCTCACGCCTGCAGAGCCCTGTTTTATCCCTCCTGCTTGCCTCTTTTGTTTATTGTAAATGCCCCTGTGTCTCCTTGTGCAAGATCCCCCTCCTTTCCATCTCTGTGGTGTGTGCACATGTGTCAAGGATTGCTGTTGCGCAGATACAACAAAGACAGCTTTAGTTAAGGGATTGCGTTTGATTTCTCAGTCAGTTTTTTCCTGTTAGTTTTTAAAAGCCAGACTCCTATTTGATTTTTTAAAGTGGATTTTCCTGCTTTTTAATCACATCCATGAATTACTGTACATCTGCACTTCTTGACAAGACAGAAAATGTGTCTCAGTAGAAAGTCATGACGGTATGTTTTTATTTATTTTCTTTGTACTACACATCTACACCAGGTTTGCCTGGGCCAAAACATATTTGCAGATATTTCATACAGTTAATTGTAAAAAACAAAAACAAAAACCAACAAATTTTCACAACAGTGTACAGTGCTCATTTTTGTACTACAAATATGCAATTTAAAAAATATTGGCAAATACTATTTGACCCAGGCTTGATGTCACAAAGGTCACAATGCTCTTGAGGTGTCAGGGCAGTTTTTTTGTAATCTTTCCTCTGCAGTGGATTGCCTGTCTTTTCTCTCTCATTCCCCATTTTGGCTGTTGTCCTCATTCCTGTTATTATTGTTGTGTGTACTGTGACTCCCAGTCGCTTCTCTTTTCCACCTCCTCCTCCTCCCTGCTTATTACTGTGTGTCTTTCTTTCATCTGCTCCCTCCTGTGTCACACAGGTCCAGCCACGTGGGCCATGGCCACCTCCAAACCCGACATCATGATCATCTTACTCAGCAAGCTCATCGAGGAAGGGGACAGTTTCTACAAGGTCAGAGAACAGGCTGTGCACTCAATAGCTCAAATTTCTTACTGTGAATTAAAGATAGGTGATGAATATCCTTTATGTGCAAGTTTTAAAGGTGCCTTTTCAGTAAGGTTTTAAGCTCTCATTGAAGAGTTATGGTCTTCATGTTGCATCACTGGCTATAAACTATTTTATGGACCATGTGTCTGAGTATCTGTATTAGAATACCCTAAGCAAAATGCATTCTTAAAATAACAGCTCAGTAGTCTCTCTTTACAGACAGATTTAAATGGTCAATTTACATAGTTTGCTATTTATCCATCTACATTGTTTTGGTGTAAGTTGCCCAATTCTGGAAACTAGTACATGCCCATGTCACAGTATTGTTTGGTCTGTGATTTTTAGTCATTAGGTGGTTGCTATGCAACATTATGCATCATGATCATCACAGTATATAATGCATAATGAAAGTTTTGTGGATGTAAATTAGATGTTATGGTCATGAAATTAAAATGATAGGATGTAATTTTAGGATGTTGTTAGGTGGTTGCTAGGCAACACAGTGATGTCATAATATCTGATACCAACAAGGACCTTCAAGGGCGTAAGATGTACCTGCGTGCTAATTTTGGTTGCTCAGCTCCTGATGGTGCAGGAGGAGTTCGCAAACAAATGACTATAACAAGCATTGGCTGTTAAGATGTTCGACTTCTCTTAAATATAATGGAACTAAATTACTCAAAGTGCCAAAAATACAAAAACAAAAAAACCCCAAAACTGAGCAGCAATGTTTCTTTCCAGAAATCATGACATGGTTACTAGAAACAAATCCACAAACCTTGTTGTGAGCAGTTTTCGTGGGAAACCGCTCAGCCCCTCGGCTGTAATGCTGGTTAGCGGCATGGTTGGTCCTTTTGTGGCCGTATGATATAAGAAAAAAATTCTCCTATCCTTGAGAATGAGCTCAGACTGAGAACAGATTATGAAACTTGATATTTTTCTGTCTAGTATTGGTCTTTTGTAGTGTCAAGTCTTCATATTGGCTTTTTATTTAATTGTAAAGAGAGGACAAACCATAATTTATCTTTTTGTATTTGTTCAACAGAAGGGGAAGGTGAAGGAGGCTGCGCAACGTTATCAGTACGCTCTCAAAAAGTTTCCACGTGAAGGCTTCAGCGAGGACCTTAAGACATTCAGGGAACTCAAAGTATCGCTCTTCCTCAACCTGTCCCGATGTCGGAGGAAAATGAACGTAAGTCAGCAGAAAACCAGCTCAAGTGACTTGTGAAAAACACTGAAATGTTACAGTTAAAGGGTATTACTAAAGCTATTAATGCTTAATAATGCTATTGGCCACGTTACTTTCTCTTGCCGTTATGTGTTGTTCAGTACTGTTCTCCTGTGCTTAATCTCTCCAGGACTTTGGGATGGCTGAGGAATTTGCTACCAAGGCGCTCGAACTGAAACCAAAATCATATGAGGCGTACTATGCCAGGGCACGCGCCAAGCGTAGCAGCAGGTACACTCCTCTTATCCCTCTACAGATCAAAAAAATGCTTATTTTAATCCTACCTCTTTCTCTTTCATCCTCATTTTTTAAATAATCTCTACAGCTACACTGTTCCCCCAGATTTTTAGTATGTATGCACCTTCATATGGTTTGTTTTTTTCCCCCAAAAATAACATAATTCTCCTTTTTTTTTTTTTTTTTTATAGACAATTTCCTGAAGCCTTAGAGGACCTGAATGAAGCCATAAAGCAGTGCCCCAATAACAGAGAAATCCAGCGGTTGCTCCAGAGAGTGGAGGAGGAGTGCCGCCAGCTTAACCAGGAGGAGCACCAGCAGCAGGACCTGGAGCTGGAACCTCCACCCTCGCCCCCTCCTACACCTCCCCCAGAAGATGAGGATTCCCTGTCTTTGTCCATGCCTCTCCCCCCTCCACCAGAGCCCCGTCTGGAGGACATGGAGCCTGTACAGGACTTGTTTGAGGATGAGGACTACCTAGAGCAGGAGCTGGAAGCCATGTCGATGGGTCTGCCCCCACCTGAGTCTCTCACCAATCCTTCCAGTCTTCCCATCATTCAGAGTCCACCCCTCTCCCCCACACATCCAGATCAGATTTACTTAGCTGGAGGCTCACCCATGGGCCAACCCTATGAATACCACCCCACCTCCTCCTCCATGTCCTCCCCAACTCGGGGCTCCTACCAGCCCACATCGCCCTCCCTCTCCCCAACACATCAAAACTCCCACTACCGACACAGTCCACCTCACACCTCTCCAGTGCACCAGCCATCCTACCGCTTTAGCCCACCTCCTATGGGTACCGGAGGTCAGGGGATGGATCACCAGAGCCCACCGCCTTCTCCTTTACGTCGGGCTGCTCAATACAGAGCCAGTCCACCATTAGAAAGTGTTTGTCTGTATAGGTCCCAGTCTGGGTCACCTGTGCGCTACCAGACAGAGCAGCTCCCTGGCCGACCCAAATCTCCCCTCTCCAAGATGAGCAGCCAGCGTTCATTCCAGCTGAGTTCGCAACCCTCTTTATCCTCCCAACACCACCAAGCCCAAGGCCTTCGTCTGCAGCCTTCTATAGCCCAAATAGTCCGCACAAACCAGCCCAGCAATGTGATGGGAAATAGTAGTTATGGTGGCCAGATGGGCCACTCCATGGGTGGTCGCTACCAAGGGGGTTCAGTGGACGTGGAGAGCCGCTTGGTGTACCAGCCCTCCCTGGATGGACGATCAATGTCCCAAGTCCAGGCCAGCCTCAGTTCTGGGGCCCTCTGTCAGCACGGCGGCCGAGGAGGGGTTATGGAGTCGAGCCTGTTGAAGGATGAGCTACCCCAGCGCCCCTCCTCTGCCTACCGCGCCAGCAGTGGGGGCCCGGGGGGCATCCGTTACAGCCAGACACCTCAGATAAGTCGCAGCCAGTCAGCTGCCTACTACCCAGTCTCTGAACACATACTTGAGCGTGCCAATGCCATGCCCCCCTGCCAGCTGGGCTCTCCTGAGATCCCCCATATGGTGAGACGCCCCGTGAGTGCCAATACTACTGAAATGAAGCAGCATGTGCCCACTCCCAGGCCTCTCATCCATTCTCAGAGTGTAGGCCTTCGATTCTCACCGTCCAGCAACAACATCTCAACTGGATCCACCTCGAATTTAGCACCGGGTTTCAGGCCTTCCTCTTCTATTCAGCAGATGGAGATCCCCTTGCAAGCCACATATGAGCGCACTTGTGATGACATGTCTCCCATTTCTCCCTCCCAGGGTGGTGGGGGACTGTATCAGGGAGAGACCACCCGCTCCCGCAATACGCCTTTTATGGGGATCATAGACAAGACTGCTCGGACTCAGCAGTACCTGCATCAGCCCTCGCGGTCCAGGGCCATGACATCCATGGACTCTGCCATCAGCCCCACCTCGCCCGGCCAGCTGGTCCAGCAAGGTTCCACCTACAGTCCCCCCGCCTCACTGGGCAATATTGCCTACTACAACAAGACCAACAACGCCCAAAACGGACACCTGTTGGAAGAGGACTACTACTCCCAGACTCAGACCCCCTCACTGGGCAAGCTAGCCAACGGCTCCCGTGGCAGTGGGGACATCCTGGAGCGGGTCAGCCAGGTGCCCACCTACCCAGACGTGAAGGTGGCGAGGACTCTGCCTGTGGCACAGGCCTACCAGGACAACATGTACCGGCAGCTGTCACGTGACTCCCGGACCCAAGGCCCCACTTCCCCCATCAAACCAAAGAGACCATTTGTGGAGTCGAATGTGTGATGGCCTGTCTGTGATTGGATGGTTGGACTGGGCTTGTTAGTGGAACTGAGAGAGGAAAAAAATATTTAGCTCAGCAGAACATGTGACCGGTGTATGTGTCATGGACAAACTCATCTCAAAGAACTCACGCGAGACAGAAAGCCACACAGCCGGCAAACACACACACACACACATTTAGGGTATTAGACATCTTCTATGAAAAACAACAAACAGTGAGAAGTGATTTTTTCATTATCATAATCTGCACACAGGTAGGATAACAGGAGGGCCATGAGTTCTGATCTAAATCAGAGACCAGTGCACTTCCGACATGTGCCACAAACTCCCCACATGTGACCACATCAGGTGGGACTGTGAGAGTGAAAAGTACTACTCATCGGACTCTACTTGTGGACTCTGTATCCATCTTCTGTTCTTTCAAAGTGTGCTCTTAACCAAGGTTGCTAGTAGGTTCTATTCTATGTAATACAATATTATATGTTCAATACTGTACATTGCTCAGAAAATACAAATGGCTCAACAACTCAGTACTTAGAGAAAAATTACAATATTTATAATTAAGTTATATATTGTACATAGAAAGAAAACAAAACATAGTTTGCATTTTGAATTTTATTCTGTTAACCCTGCCTCTGGGTCACACTGCAAGTCAAATGGATGTGGAGAACCGACCGGTGCGAGGAACGAGGGACACAGACAAACTTTGACCGATTAAATTACCTCTGTTGTGTCAAAATGAATAGTGTAATGCAAGAGAATGCATCAACCTGCAGATTATTTTGTGATAGATTCGTTAGAAAATGCTAGTTTTCATTCCCACTTCCACTGCAACATCTTCACACATATTGATCTAGCAGCAATCCAAAACTAAAAGTAGTTCACAGAGAAAACAGAAGAGCAACAAATCCTCACACTGGAGAAAACGGTATTTGTCTTTTTTGCTTTCAGACATCAATCAGTTATCACAATAATTAGATTTATTGTCTGTCAGGGAATAACAGTTTATTTTGGCTGCAACCCCATTATGTTTAAAGTTTAACGAACCTTGAAGGCGTTAACCTTTTTTGATATAATAGACTATTAGTCTCTCAGTAAACATATTGCAGGCAAAACATTAGTTGTTCAGGAATATTTATTCGTCTTTCGCTCAGTGACACTGGTCGGTGATGAGTAGAACGTCCTGTGATAGGTGCTTTTATCAAATGGCACATGGGCATCAAAGTTTGCCTCTGTCCCTCCTTCGTGCAAGCAATGGTGGAAAGTGCTCAGCGACTAAAAGCAAGCAAATGCATACACGACCACTGTTACCAACCTTTCCCTTTCTTCTGCATTGTTTTTGTCATTTCTTTTTAATCATAATGCATTTTTATTCAGCCACTTCTGCACTAAAAATGCCTGATAAGGTCTTAACTAAGGGTGCACTTTATGTATTTTACTTACTTTGTGTTGCATTTGGAACAAGTGAAAGTGGGTGTGTGATTGGTCAGATCTCTGATCAGTGGTAACCAGACTATGACAGATACTTAATATATCATTTGCAATCATACGATGTGATGTAATGACAATGTTCAGAATCTGGGAAGATATATAGACTTTCTAGCACAAGTTGTATGTATTGGCTCAGATATTTCACTCTGTCCAGCTCGGGTTTGTTAGATAAGCAAGTCTTTTGAAAGAGGCAAATCATATTTAACTACTCCACCTCATAAAAATATATTCCTCTAACTCTAAGTCACTGGTTTTGACACCATGTCCACTGGCACACATCTTGAAAATAAGTCAAATCTACTGCAACAACAACAAAAGAAAGACGGAGATTTTAGTATCCAGGAGCTCTGAAATTTGGAGTTTGAGTCATAGAGATGTGGAATAATGAAAATATTCAAGTAATTTATATATGTGGGAATGGTTATAGACTGTCTGTCTGTAACATTTTATTTGGGATGTCTGATAAAGAATAAAGGGAGACAGTTAATCCAGACTGTCTCCTGTTCGTCCTCAGTTTCACCTGCTACCAGAGAGAAGCCCTACTTATCTTTACAGAAATGAAGGTATAAACTGTATTATACTTAATTTAAACAAGACTTTTTACGTTGAGGATATTTGAGGGTGTATGGTTTCAAGCTATCTGTGTATATTAGTTTGCTGTAAATAGTCTGATGCATGTTCTATTCTTTCCATGACCTCAAGCAGAAACATGTATAGCAGTGTCTCTGGTGTGTGTGATACAATGTTCGGATTAAGATAAGGAGACTGCTTTCCCTGAACTTATCCTTATCATTTTCCTTCAACCACACCAGACAAAAAGGTTCTTTTTATTTTATTTTAATGTATTTGCTTGCTGAGCAGAGTTCTCTTGTCTGTAAATGTGAGCTTTCAGATCGCTGTGATAAAGTTTAATTAAAAACAATAAAAAAGAATGTGTTTTTATCTCATGATAACTGATTGTAATCTGTACAGTCAAACATATGTATTGGAGAAAAAAAAGAACATATTTATAAATGGTTACCAACTGAAACACGCCCTGCATGTCAGTCATTTGTTTTTACTTATTATTTTTGGATGCCTTTGGTCCACAAAACAGAGCATCAAACATCTGAACAATACAACGAGAAGAATGCTGCACAATGTTCAAGTCCTCAGCCTTTCATTAGGGAGTTTTTTCATCTGATTTATCTGAGTGTTTTCCTAATAGAAATCTGAAGTTTGAAACCTCAATAACAAAATGACTCCCAATGATCCAGATGACAATCTTTCTTCCATCAAAAGCTAGAAAGTTGTTTTTTTTTTTATGCATGTAACCTCAAAATTGCACTTTTCCTCATAAAGAATCTTTAGTTATCATTTGGCAAAAATACTGTGGTATTTATAACACTTACTATGAGTACACTACATTCACTCCAAAGTACAGTAGAGCAAAATGTACCAATGCCTGCACTTAAAGCCCATGTAAACTCATCAAAAGAAGAAAAAAAAAGTAAGCCACAGACTGAACAAAAGGAGTAACTTAACTATAACCTTTACCCACAACAGTAGCTCCAAAACAAGGTAAACATTAAACATTTAACAAGTACTCACTCAACTCGGAAGGAAGCTCTACTTCTTGGAGGTGTTTAAGACACATGTAATGTGTGGAGAAGCTCTTCTAGTCTTTCTTTTTTTTGCGTGTGAAAAGATGCACCAGCCCAGGCACGAGCACCATGACAATCAGAGGCACTAGGACAAATTTGACAAAGAAAAGTCCATAGAAGACCCCCTGTGGTCGGACCGGGAGCGGCAGACGATTCACGTGGTAAAGTCCCATGGATGATATAGCCAGAGACAAAGCTCTTGGAGCCCAAGGCAGGGACCATCCGCCAGGTTTCCAGTATTGGGCCAGCCCCAAACCGAGAAGGGCTCCACAATCTCGAGTCAGCGAGGAAAACGGGGCTGTATCCAAACGAATCCACTCCGCACGGCTGCACCATTTCTTAGCCAAAGCAATAGACCTGTTGAATGGATCGAAATATGGTCACTCAAGGCAGGAAAGCCATTTTTCATATCACAAAATTTATTATACACTGAACAGACTCACTGATTAAAAACCAATGTAGTAGAGCAACTCACCAAGAGAGGTCAATTCCCAGCTGCTTTAATCCATAATGGAGGATCAGAGCACCGAACAGCAGCCCAAAGCTGAAGCTAAAGAAGAACAGCAGGGGGCGACCTTCTGGTACTCTGCGGCTCAGGACAATCCCCAGAATGAAACCTGACAAGAAGATCTTATCAGTTTAAGCTGTGCAAGTGGGAAAACTGTCCTGTGGTCTGACAAATCCAGATTTGAAATTCTTTTTGGGAACCACGAAAATTGCATCCTCTAGACTAAATAACTGAGGGACCATCCAGATTGTTATCCACATGCAGCTCAAAAGCCGGCATATGTGATGGGATGGGGGTGCAGTAGTGCACATGGTATGGGTAAGTTCTACATTTGTGATGGCAATATTAATGCTGAAAAACATTTCAGAGCAACCAATGCTTTGATCCAGAAGAGACCTTTTTCAGGAAAGGCCTTGCTTATTTCAGCAAACCACATTCTGAACCTTTTACAACAGCACGGCTCTGTATTTAAAGAGTCCGGGTCTTAAACCATCTTATCTGCAGTCTAGTTCTGTCAACCAATGGAAACGGTTAGTGTCTTATGAAATGAAACCTGTATTGTTGAGCAGCTGCAGTCCTATATCAAACAAGAGTGGGAAAACATTTTGCTGTAAAACTACAGGAACTGTGTCATCAGTTCTCAATCTCAGTTGCTTATTGGGTATAATTAAAACCAAATGTGACACAACACAGTGGTAAACACCCCCCTGTCCCAACTTTTTTAAACATGTTTCAACACTTAAAATATTGTCTTTGTACTATTTTTAACTACACATGGTTTACAAACTCTGCAAATCAATGCATTCAGTTTTTATTTGCATTTTATAAAGTCTCCCAGCTTTTACATAACCAGTGGTTGTGCTTAATGCCATATTCAGACCTGTAATGGAGCCAGCTACAACCTGATGAGGAAAGTGTGCGAGGATAAAGATCCTGGAGATTCCAACAGCAACCAGCATCACCACATAGAGCAGGTATGGAGCAGCTGATAACACCACACTCCAGGTAGAGAAAAAGATTGATTTATTTAAAAATAGTTCCAATACGCTGCAGTTTCTGTGTGTTTTAAAGCCAAAGCAGCACACTGTACTGTATTTAGTTTAAAAAAGGGACATACCTGCAAGTACGGGAGTATAAAAAGGACCCCAGCGAGGACACGGCAACCCACCAGACTGCTGCCGTCACCATCGCATGTCCTGATGGACTGCCTGAGAGACAGACGCCAACTTTGGAGATCTGACTGTACCATGAATTAAGGGGCGCAGTTTGTTTTTCTATGAAAACTTCTCACCTGGTCCAGTTTCACAGGTGGATGGAAACTGGTGAATTTTGGGTTGCTTGTTGACAAAAAGACGCGATTCACCTATCCACCAGAACGGCCTCTCTCCAAACAGCATCCTGGGTAAAAAAATAAATAAAATTCACATCAAATAACAAAAATACATTCATGGTCGTGTCTTTACTACTTTTTACTACATTTAGTACATTTGTTTTAGTTTTGCTTATTGAATCTGAAACATTATACTTTATAAAGACTCTTCATTCTTCCTTATTTTTATTTTACTGTATTATATTTGGCTTATTACATAGTGTTCTATAGTATTTTATTTGGATTTTTACTTATTAAACTCCTTTAGTTTGCCGTATTGAGCTATTTTACTTTATTTAAGCCATTTTGTGACAGGTTGTGTTTAATGTTTTGGCTGCTGGAAAACAGGAATTTCTAACTTAATAAAATATATCTTGGTGCTTAGCAGCACATACAGGTTGCAACCTTAACTTTGTTGCTTAACACTACTTGTCCAAGAATCCAATTTCTCCTATTCTGTCCTTAAATCTTTCTTTTTACAGCATGGTCCTGGAGTGGTTCGTACTGATGCCTCACAGCAAGAAGGTTCCTGGTTTGAATCCTGGCAGGGGCCTTTCTGTTTTTGCATGTTCTCCCTGTGTCTGTTTGGGTTTCCTCTGAGTACTCCAGCGTCCTCCCCAAGACATGCATGCTAGGTTAATTGGCCATGGATGTGAGGTATGAAAAGTCCTTCTGATTATTATAAATATTGACTAAAAGGCTCTTGGGGGATTATTTCATTGCGCCTACCTCCTTTTGCTTTAGTTAGCTTCAGTCCCAGTATTATTATTAATATAAACAAAAACTAATAAAAGCAGAAATATTTAAATCCAAATAATATATGCTACTTTTAAAAATGTGCATTATCTCAGTAGTAGCTTAGTTGTATTGTTTCTCTACCAGTTACATTTTAATCTCTTTTTTTGTAATTGTTGGCAATTTGTGGTTTCTATTTTTCTATGTTTGTTTTCCTCTGTCTTTTGCATGTTTTCCTTCATTTTATCCTGTTTTATTTCTAGCCCTAATGTCCGGATTTCTTTTGAATTTAATATTCTGCTTTTGCTTGTCTGTCAAAGCACTTTGTATAGTGTTTTTTTTTTGGTAAGTTTTTACATATAAAGTTGTTATTATTATATTATTGTAGATTAATATTGTTGCTTTTATAATAGGTTAACCCATTCATTATTTTGATTAAATATATGCGATTATGATTACTTTATGTTTTTAATTTTCTTTCATTACAGTCATTTTTCTTGTTACACTGCAGGCTATTTGTGGAAAAATGCCACTGAACTCTGCATAAAGGGTTCCGCTCATTTCTGTTTCATATCGGACACTATATAGGGTTGGACTGCTTTGCTGTACCGGAAGCACAGAGTACAAAATATAAATTATTTTTATTTGTTTTAAATAATAAATGAAGAAAATGAACACGCATACATAGCCTTAAAGATATAAGCAACAATTTTAATGTGGGGAAAAGTTAACTTAGCTACAAGCTAGCATGAGACATATGACTAAAATGGTGTTAGTGTAAAAGCTAAGTTGGACATCCCTGTTCAAATCGTGCTTCTTTAAGCCTTACCATTTAAACACCAAGTTTAACCACTCCGATATAGCTGCGACCCAAAGTACCGCTACTCCAGCTCTTCTGCTGATGAAATAAGTGAAAGGAAAGACGAGCAGAAAGGCTGCTTTAGGGTCTCCCATGTGAGTGACAGTAAGCCAAAATTTCTCTTGACTCTTCGTCCTTTGCTGGAGACTTTCGGCCATCCAGATGCCTTGGATATAAATGGCCTCCATTCCTCTTCGTTCTCTCCCAGTACATATACTTTGATATACAGACAGGAATCAAAAGGCAGTCCTTGCTGATTTCTACATCAGTGAAGCGCTACACTGACGTCCGCACGCAGTACCGGTTTACATCCGGCAGGGGGCGGGACACGTCGGAAGGCGGTTGAATGGGAAACAAAGCAACATCCTTCCTCGATGAGAGAAGTTGTAGTTGTAGTTGTTCTAAAGTTGAGGCGGTTAGTTTGTGATTTAATGATACGAGTTTACTTAAACTAGATTAGATAGCAAACAGAATTCATCATATTAGAAGAAACGATCGACGTACTTTGTTACGCTCAGATTTCGTCTCCATACGACATCGCGTCGCTTTACGTAAGGCAGGCGCTCCGGTTTCCTGGCGGAGAAGATGGCGGCTCCTGGACCGGGGGAGTATTTCAGCGTCGGGAGCCATGTCTCTTGCCTCACCTGCTTGGGCCAACGTCTGCAAGGAGAAGTGGTCGCGTTTGACTACCAGTCCAAGATGTTAACTCTGAGTATCCTTTGTTTGTTTCGAGCTGCGGATGGGTTGCTGGCCTGCCTGGCTGCAAGGGCCTGTAGGGTAACCGAAATATGGCAAATAGTGATCCGCGCAGGCGTAATTGCTGTTAGCTGAGGTACACACGTTTGCCCGTTTTATATATTTTCATTTGCGAGATAGCACCTCATCTGTCTCCTATCAGTTTAAACCTTTATTGGGGTTGCCTAGCAATTTAATGGCTTCTCTTTATCTGCTGTAGCAGTGCATGTGTTTTGAATCCACTCATTGTATTGCCAGCCCTCAACATGGATCACTATCTGGCAACGAATCCTCGTAAGGCATCATGGCTGTGTGCTCTCAACATGCACAACCGTTGCTAGTTAGCAAGGTAACTGATACTCGGAGCATCTCGCGTGTTGATGGTGTCCACACATGTACCTCACGTAGCTGGACGTGCCGCCACCCGCAGATGCTCCCGGTTATTTGTAAAAGCTAGAGGTGAACGGTTTCCGAGTAGCCTTCCACGCTACACAATCAGGTTGCGGCTAGCTCGGCTAGCATGCTAAGTTTCGGTCAACCCCACACTGCAGCTACTAGCTAGCTCAATTAACGGTATTAGCATTCTCAAGCTTATCAGCTGGGCTTTCTCCTGTGTCTCGTGTGAATCTGGTGACCCTGTAACTATTGTGTGATTGTGCCACAGTTCATTTTTAACGTGATTCATCTAGGGTAATAACCTGTTACTAACATTAGTTTGCTGGCGAACATGTCTACACCCATCAGTGTGAATGTGTGAGTGAGTGAGTGAATGAGTTTCATATCATGTCCTTTATTTATGTGATCATTTAGTTTACAATCACACAGACTTGAGACGTTATCGTGTAGTCATCATCGGCGTGGACATTCTGTGAAGTGATTAAATCAAATGAACAATGAGGAGGGCTAACAGTTGATAGTGAAGGCCTTTCTGTTTGTTCAAACAGCCTATTCAGCGTTTTGCTTTAGAAATCTAACACTCAAAGTCGTTTTTTTGGGAAGTTATTTGAGTCAGACTGGGTAGTAGAAAAGTCTGGGTACTTGCATTTAGCTTTCTTTTTTGTGTAGAAATGATATTCGCTTCAGAGTGAAACTAAAATCAAACCAGTATGGGTACCTCTTATGTTACACTTCAGGTCAAAAGGTAGCAGTTTATTAAGTTTTAGGTAAAAGGTTCTGCTTATAGTCATGAATAGGCACTGCTCAGTGAGAGGAAGTCTGTGATGTGTGGCATGACTTGTTATAAATATGTAAGTGAGCTTATTAGCTATCATGTCTTTCTGCTTTACACTAAGATAGACCCCAAACCGTGTTTGAACAAGGTAATATATTCAAGTTTGATGATAATATATTCATAGTGTGTGTAAAGTCAACTGGCTTCTCTTATTTATTGTGTTTCAGGCAGTCATTTGCCAGTGTGTTTATTGCACATTCCATGGTGCCATAGCAAAAATGCAGTTTATCCATCAGCACTAGTCATAACTCCGTCATAACTTGTGAAACTAAAATCGGACTAGTCTGTACACCTCTTATGTTTCACCTGAGGTCAAAAGTGAGCAGTTTATTAACATTTAGGTAAAGGTTCCTCTCAATTGTTATAACTAGGCACTGTACAGTGAGAGGAAATTTGATATGTGGTAATGACTTATTATTAATAAATAATAAACAGGCACAGTGTTAAACCCCAAACGAGTAGCCTATGCCCACTTTATAAAGAAATAAATATTTTCAAACAGGCTTCTTGTGATTTTTTTCAGATCAATGTGCCAAAAAACCACACCCTAAACAGTTAGATCATTTGAATATGTACATTGCCTGTCAGTCATACTTGTGAGCCACTCCTGTATTAAATAGTAATAATAATAAAAACTTTATTGGTATAGCACTATTCAAAACATAGTTACAAAATGCTTTACAGGATGCAGTAAATTGCAATCAAAAATCAACAAGAAAAGTTGAAATGGCAGCAACAACAAAGAAACACTGCTTAACCCTGGACAAACGTTATGAGACAGGTAAACTAAAGTGATACAGTAATAATAAATTATAGTGGAATGGGGATAAAAGCAGTTTTACTCTCCAAAAGCCTTGCTGTAAAAGTAAGTTGTGGGGAGTGATTTAAAAGTAGATGCTGAGTTTGCTGACTTTGGTATGGCTGTACATGTTTGTCAGTCCTGTACATATTTGTTTCTGAGCTTTGCAGTTTTTCCTCTCAACCATTTCATCCTGTGGAGACTAAAGTATCTGTAAAACCAGCACGATTAGATCAAGAATCTGTGGCTGTGTTTATTAACAAATATTTTATTCATTTAAGGCAGAATTTATTCAGATGGATGGAAAGTAAGGAAAACTGCCAGTGGGTAGTTTGTTTAAATGTTTTCAGCTGAAAAAAATGTTCATAATCACAAAAAGCAAGCACTTGTGTTCTAAAGGTGTATATCTGTATAATATGTATGGTTTTCCGTCTCCATTCATTCATGCATAGATACTACAGGTGACAGCAGTGCTTTTGGTAGTCACATGCTGTAACTGGCACTACCTTTCACTGTCAGTGTTCGTCAGCCAGTGCTCTCTGTATAATGAGCTTCTCTGTGCAGCAAACTGCTGTCCAAGTTCTTCGGGGGACAGATAATAGTCATTTTTGTTCTGTCATACACTGTCACAAAGTTGTCTGCCTTGACTTAAGTGTCTTCAAAGAATGTGCTTCCTCCAGTGGTAAGCCAAACCTCAACGACGTCATCCTGATCAACTTAGCCTATGTTTCTGAAGTGGACATAATAAATGACCGCACCGAGACTCCACCCCCACTAGCATCACTGAATGTTGGCAAGGTAAGTCCAATAATTTTTTTTTTAATGTCAGCATTTGTTGGTTTTTGTGCCTCAGTTTATACCAAATGTGGTGGGTGTCATTAATTTGGTGTCAGATAAATGAAAAGCTATTTAACGTCATGACTCAAGAAAATGAAAACTCATTATTAAGTTAATGGGCCAGGATCCCCCAGATCCTACACAAAAATATAAGACGCCATTGTCTTATCAAAGTGATTGTATAGCCTCACAAAGGACAAAACGAATGGTGCATTCGGGTGATGGTGCCAGCGTTAAAGTTTAAAAATGACTCTTTTGTTCTCTTTCATTCACCCTGTTTAAGTACTGCAAAAAATATACCTGGCGGATACAGAATTCTCATGTTATCTCCTAACTTTACAATGAGGATCGCCTGAGTGCTCCAAAAATATTTGGCCCTCATCAGTGGATTCATTTGGCCAAAATGGATTTGCCATTCGGGCTACATTATGAAGAGTGTGTGAAATGGGGCTGGCCTACTCAGTTGGTCTAGAAATAGACTTCTGAGGATTGAGACCCCGATTTGGAAAATTGGAACACAGCAGCAATAAAAGTCAGTGTTTATAGATTTTTTTTTTTTTCCAGTTATATAGTTAAAATAAAATAAATCTAAACTGAGCCCTGTGAGTGGAATGGAAATGTGTCAAGGGTGTTTAAATGCTGGCATAAACACTGACTCTGTAATCCTATGCGGGAATAACTGTTGAGGCAAATGAAAGTGAAATGTACTTTTATATAAATGAAGTTCACTGTTTGAGTGCTGAACCGAAAAACACAGTTGGAACCTGAATTTTTGTTTTTGCAGTAAAAAGAATAAGCCGTTCCTGTTTCAGAGCAAATATTTGATATGCTTAAAAATTCCTTTTGTTCTGTTCTAATCTTCACAGCTTGCCAATCGAGCACGGACAGAAAAAGAGGACAAGCTGTCCCAAGCCTATGCAATCAGTGCTGGGGTTTCTGTGGAGGGCCAACAGCTATTCCAGACTATTCACAAAACGTAAGAACTTCATGCTGTTTATTCACTTAACAGGTCAAAAGGGTAAATGTTGACCAAAATTATCAGTATATACTGTATGTGTCATTGAGCACTGATTTGGGAGTATTTTAATGCCATCAGTTATTGCCTTAAATCACTTTAAAGTTCTTCATGATCCAATCCAAAAACATCCTGAGGACTGTCATTGATTAAACAGAATTTGGACTCAGGGATGCAAATCCTGGGTTGTTTCTTGAAGACCTCTAACTCTTATGCCACTGCTATGTCAAAACAGGAAGTCCATATAAAAAATTGAAAACAGAACCAACAGTTCAGCAGAAGCTTGTTGCTTACTTAGAAAATTGATATTGAAAGTACTGAAAAGGAAGTAAGATAATTTCTTGGGAAAATGTAAGTGAATTCACACATACAGTGTGTATTGTCAGATTGTGCTTAATTTGAAAGCAGACTTGATATAACCTAACCTCTCATCCATTTCTAACATAGCCAGAGACAAATTCACAGCGTAGAACTTTTCTACAGCATTTTCTTCTTTTTTCTATTTTTTTTTTTTTCCTTTTGTGCGTGGCAGTGGAAACAAGCCAGTAAACTTACTGTGTTTGAAGCTGCATCAGTAAATGAATGAATTTTAAAGACATTGTCTTGCAGACTAATGGGGGGGGGGG
>VUQI01013714.1:73356-113178 GCA_015106735.1 Paratilapia polleni
TATTTTTTTTTTTTTTTTTATTTTTTTTTTTTATTTTTATTTTTTTTTATTTTTTTTTTTTTTTTTTTTTTTTTTTTTTTTTTTTTTTTTTTTTTTTTTTTTTGCTGTATCCATGTTCTACTGTCTGTATTTTCTGTATTTTAAACAAAATGTGACTTGAAATGCCACACTTTAAAAGGACATTTTCTAAAATAAAAGTAACAAAAATTCTGACTGTAATACTGTAATTTTCAACGACTTTTTGAGAAAATAATGATTTTATCACCACAGTGCTATCTTTTCCTTGTCTTAACCCTGAGTTTATAGGACATCATCTGAATATATTCTGCCGTTTTGGGGCATGTCCGAGGGTAAAATACTGCACTGGTGTCGCAGATAAATTTGTGGTTTGTTTGCTTGAACTCAGCCTGACCATCGGCTGTCCTCAGTAAGGACAGCATTTTTAATCAGATATGGGTGACGCTCGGGTTTCTCTTTCTGTCCTGTTTGGTAGCCTTGTAATTCATGTAATTACAGGGAACTGATGCCATGACTCTTTCAAATTAATTATTTAAATGTTTTAAGCCTCTGCGTTTCTCTAATGCTGCTTGATAACATTTGCTTCCATCCTGTGGGCAGCAAAGAGCACTTGACAGTAAATGGGTGCAAAAAAATTTTGAAACGCGTGTACTTTAGAGTTTAACGAGTAGCACTAATGCAGCTGTGGTTGTGTGGAAAATACCTCCAGAAGAGCAATAATTTTATTTTCTTTTTTGGGTGGAGTTAAGGCTATGTTTCAGGTAGGCTGGAGTGTTTGTTGTTCACTGATATCTTGTGGTTGTCTTAAGGCTGCAATGCTTAAATAATGCTTACAATATTGGTTATTCTGGAGGTTATTTTTTTGAGTAAATGAATTACTGTTTGGACTTCAAAATGTCAGAAAAGGGTGAAAAATGCTCCCAACGGTGAAGTTGATTGACATTTTTTGTCCCGCAGTACAAAAATATTTGAAAAGAATAGCATTATAACCTTGTACCAGATCATTTTGTCACTCAGTCTTGAATGATTGAATTGTTTTTGCTGACTGGTCCTTGGTGATGCAAAGATAATAGTCCTGAGGTTTTTACATTGCAAATGGTGAATGCTGTATTGCTGAATACTGAAGATTTAACTTCAAAGAGGCTTTTCCATTGCATTACTGCCAGTGCTATCTTTACCATAACAGAGATTATAAAAACTCATACGATCTTATGTAACATGATGCAGAAATCACAGGATTAAGTGACTTCTATGATGAAAAACAGCCTAATGTATCCATATAGAGGAGCAGATGTAAATCCTTACTTTAGGAAAGGGTCCAAAATAGACCAAGTTTGCTGCCCTGATATGGTGGTTATGTGATCATCTGTTTAAGCCCATAATCCCTCTCTAATCAGGAATGGTTCAATGTTTGCTCATAGAGAATTTGCTGAAATGACAGCGTTACCGTGCCCTTGCAACAAATTCTCTGGGTTTCTACATGTATTGCTCAGAGGAAATACAAGAGGGTAACCATGCCTTTCAGCAGGAGTGAGGTCACTTTGATCCCAACAAGATGTCTGGCAGCGGCTGCACTATGCTCGGTGCGATGCCCCTGCTGCCTCTCCTCCTGAACGCCGTGCTGGGTTTCAGGCTGTGCCCTAGCCCCTGCCTGTGCTATGAATCTTCAGACTTGGTGGACTGCAGGTCTCGTGGGCTGACCCGGGTCCCGTCCAGCGTCTCCCACGGTACCTGGCTGCTGGACCTAAGCGGGAACAAACTGACAGAGGTGCGCACCAGATCTTTCATAGGACTGTGGTCACTCAAGATCCTCCTCATGTCCAACAACAGCATCCATATTCTGCACCCACAGGTACCAAAATCAGAGCTGTATATTGTAAATATTCTGTTTGATAGTTTAGAGCAGTTGTAGAAGAAGTACTTAGATTCTTACATAAAAAAATAACCACACTTAAAACTGCAAAAAACGTGTAATGAAAAGAGTACTGCAAACTGAATGTGCCTTGATTCTGAAAAATAATGTTACTCGTGTAAAAAAGTTATATAAACAATCTTCATACCCATGAGGTCACCTTATAAACCTCATACTGGGTATGAGGTTAAAAATATATATATATATTTTTTTAATATACTGAGGTAATTAAGTTGATATTTTAACTTTGCAATATGGTCAAAGCTGTAAAATACATGCAGCTAATAATGTTTTTCATAAATAACTTACTGATTATCAAAGTTATTAAACTTGACTTTGAAGTTTTCTTTCAAAGTCAGTTTAGTTTCAGTTTGTTTATAGAGTGTATTGGCTTGTTTCAGTGTAGTTTTTATTTTTTCCAAATGTTCCATTTGAGGTAACTTTTTGTACTTTTAGTGTTAGTTTTTTAAAGCTTTTTATTTATATTCTGAGTGGTATTTGTCAGAGAACTGGTATTACAATGTAAACACCACGAGTAGGTGTCTCAGTAAACAAATGCAACAATTTTTCAACATAAACAGCAAATTTGACCAAATAGACTAAAACAATTTTTTGACAAGTGAACAATATTGTTTCAGTTAGTTTTCCTTACTACTTAAGTCTAGTTTGTTTGTTTTTTTTGTTCGTTTTTAAATTACTTCAGGAAACTAAAATCCATCCAACCCTGAATTGTTTATCCAGTTCAGGGTCACGGGGGCAGCTGGAGCCTATCCCAGCTGTCATACAGTGAGAGGCAGGGTACATCCTGGACAGGTTAGCAGTCTTATCACATGGGCCAAACAGGGACAACTATTCACACATGCATTCACACCTATGATCAACTTAGAATCACCAAGTAACCTAACAAGCATGTCTTTGGACTGTGGGAGGAAGCCGGAGTACCCAGAGAGAAACCACACAGACACAGGGAGAACATGCAAGCTTCACAGTTTTTTCATATTCAGTTTTAGTTTTGTTTTAGTTACTTAAAATAAACTTGTTGATTATATTTTCCATTACATACTAGTACTGTGCAAACGTCTTGTGCCCCCTCTCATTTCTTCATATTTTGCTATGAAAATGGGAAATGGGTGGAGCGATTTATTGAAATGTGCAAACATACGTGGAAATACAGCGTATAAGGCAAGTCTAACAAGGTTGAAAGTCAATATTTGGTATGACTGCCTTCATTCTTCAACACAGCGTGAACTTTCTTAGACAAGCTTCCTTGTAGTTTCTTTAAGTAGTCTTCAGGAATAGTTCTGCAGGCTTCTTGAAGGACATTCAAAGCTCTTCTTTGGATGTTTTGACTTTGGATGATCCCACACTGCTTCAATAATGTTGAGGTCCGGGCTCTGGGGAGGCCAATCCCTGACTGATAGTGTTCCCATTGTGTGTTTTTCTATCCAGGTATGCTTTTACTGCACTGGCAGTGTGTTTGGGATCATTGTCATGCTGAAAAATTAAGCCACTGCCAATCTGACACTTTCCAGATGGTATTGTACGGTTGATCCAAATGTGATGGTGCTTTTCTGAGTTCAGTTTTGACAGTTTTGCAGCATTTTGAAATGCAGCCCCAAACTATGACAGATCCTCCACCGTGTTTAACAGATGGCTGCAGACACTCACTGTTGTACCTCTCTCCTGACCTCTGATGATGATTTGAACCAAAAATTTCAAATTTGAATTCATCACTCCATAACACTTGTTGCCACTGATTTTCAGTCCAGGTCTTGTGTAATGTGACATACCTCAGCCTTTTCTCCCCGTTTCCCTTCCTTAAGAATGGCTTCTTGACAGCCACCCTTCCTTTGAGACCATTTCTGATGAGGCTTCAGTGAACAGTAGATGGATCAACTGAAGGGCCAGATGCATCTCTCAGGTCCTGTGTCAGGTCTTTGCTGGATTTTGTCCTATTTCTTAAAGACATAACTTTCATATACTTCACCTGTTGTAGATAGTTTTCTAGGCCTGCCACTTCTTCTTTTGTCCTCCACTTGTCCAGTTTCCTCAAATTATTTTTGCACATCATGCTGATACAGTACTTAACAAATTTATTAGACCACCTGTCATAAAAATGAGAGACCATCCAGCATCACCAAGTGCTTTAATATGGACTCTTTCCTTTTCAGTGAGTTCTCAGCATTTTACCATTTTCAACATGAGTGAGGAATTTCATGTTTTTATACCCAAATTTGAGCCGGCACACTGGACTGGAGAAGTCAGAAGTTGATCAAGCAGAACATTCAACCACTAAAACATTTTTCTCTTCAGGAATGCAAGTAAATAACTGTAATTTGACATCTTAATCAAAAAATAATAATGCGCTTTACTTTTTTTCTGCTTTTTTGTAAAACAGTAAATTCGAAAATTCATGGATAACAATAATAATTATATTTTAGCATTAAAAATGTCAGTCCGATTAAAGAGCGTGCATACGGGTGGATTAACCATTACAGAAAAATATAAATTAATTACCAGTACTGTTAATTTAGGGCAGTTGTGGCATAAACCTTACACTGGGTGGTGGTCTAATAAATTGGTTAAGCACTGTATATGTGCCAAATTTTCAGCTAATAGCTCTTTAGAAATCACCTTGTTGGTGCAAAAATACTATTTTATGCCTGTCACACTGTGTTATTGTTGGCATTTTTCATAGCTTCCAATAAATAATTGGGAGCAAATTATGTGTTTTTTGTGACAGGGTGATTTAAAACTGGTTCTTTGTCTGTTATGTGTAGATACAACACTGGTTCATGTTTGATCCCTTGAGTTAGGTGCCTTTTAAATGCTTGAATGATTCACAGGTCAGTGTTAAGTAGCTTAACAAATAAACACTCCTCTGAAAATGGTCAGGTACAAGGACTAGACTGAAGATGAGTGAAAAAGCAGCCAATGTCCAAGGAAAAACTTTGAAAGACCTTCAGAAAGCCTGGAGAACTTAAAAAAAGACAAGGGCCTTCTTGGAAGCAAAATATAAAGAAATGACTCAAAGAAGTGGCTCAATACTTTTGCACAGTACTATATAATATTTAAAGTGTCAAAGATTGCTGTACTTTTCTACAGAGTCTAGGTTGGCATCTTAAAATGTTTGTCCAATCAAAAGTCCAAAATAGATTTTAATTAATCAGAGGCAAAGTAAAAAGTCAGCACAGGTATGTTTGGCATTTTGGTTTGAAGAATGACAAATTTCCCTCTGGAACTTAGCATACCTGAGGTATCATGGAGTATATCTGTTGAGAAAACACACCTGCTAACATTCACCCCTGGTTTTGAACCACAATTTAAACTCAGCTGATTTGAGTAATGTGTTGTTCCTAATTTACTTCTGCATTTCAGTCTCTGTCATCACTGCAGTTTTTGGAGAGGTTGGACTTGAGTTTTAATCGGCTGCGCTGGCTCCCTCAGGACTTCTCTCAGGGTCTATATGCCCTCCAGGAGCTTCGACTGAGCCACAACCTGCTGCAGCACTTAGACTCCACGTCACTGGAAGACTGTGGAAACCTGAGGAAACTGGACCTCAGTTACAACCATATCCGAGGGCTGGATATCAGGGCTTTGAACAGCCTGTCTCGATTGAACCTCCTCAATCTGGAAGGAAACAGGCTGAATGTGCTCAAAGATGGCCAGCTGAACAGGCAGCAAACCCTGGAGGTGCTGCTGCTCAACCACAACAACATCTCAAAGATTGAGGCTGAAGCTCTAGCTCCCTTGCGAAGGCTCACGCTGCTGGGTCTCAAGGGAAACCAGCTGGAGCACATCAGGTTCAAGACCTTCCTGAAACTCCAGACAACCAGCACCTACCTTCAGATGTCCCTCAACCCCTGGATCTGTGACTGTGAGCTACAGCGTGTCTTCGGCAAGATCAACCATGTGCGACACCTATACGTGGAGGACTACAAGGACATCATCTGTCATGCTCCCGCTCAGCTAGCCGGAAGCCTCCTGGCTTCAATGGACAGCAAGCTGTGCATAGCTGAGACCGCCTCGGTGCTCGTCATCACCATCACCGTGATGCTCGCTGTGATTGGTGCACTGGTTAAAGCAGAGCGCAACCGTAAGAACAAGCAAGCCTCAAATGAAGCAGAGTCTCAGGGACAAGAAAAGTGACAAGTTTTATTCATGACCAGGCGTTCTGGGACTGATATTGGATGCTGCTCTAGCCTTTAGACAAGTGCAAAATATCATGTTCCAATCTATGTTTGTAAGGCTGCTCTTTTGAAGACTGAAAAACACAGGGGATAAAAAAAATGTATTGGTTTTCATTTAGGTAACAGATTTATGATTATCATCTTGAATACTTGCCTAAAAGGTCTTGACTACACCTAAATGTGAAACTGACTTTATGTACACATCACAGCGAAAGAGGGAGAGAAGGGCAATTTAAAGACAAGAGACTGATCACTATTAATGTGGGTGTAGAGCTCATTCAGCATCAGACTACCTCTATACATTTTTTAAATTCCAATCACTGGCTGATGACAACAGCCACGTCTCCACCCTTCTACGCCCTTTGGCATTTGGAGAACTGGCCGGTCTCCAGTACCTGATCTGGTACCTGATAGGTGAGAGCAGTGACAGCTGAACATCACATTTCATGCTAAACCTGTAACATGTTCTATTTGGGCTGTGATGCCATACTGCTTTTCTTGTTGCTGGATCTTTCATGTGAATACTACTAATGCTAACTTTATCACAACAGTGGCCCGAACTATTGCGAAATTTCACAGTAAACCAGAAAAAAAGACCAGTCTGGCAGGTTTGGAGTGGTTCAGTGAGATTGGTATATTTACGTGATGCCAACATATGACTTAAATAATTCTTTAGCCTTAATGGCCAGAATGAAAGCTCAAAGGTATGTCTTCTTTAGCTGCAAATGTAAAATCATGAATCGCATGCATGAATTATAGATTTTTTGAACTTTGATTTGAGCTACATGTTGGTTTAGACATTAACACAAGCTACATATTAAATATAAAACATCTGGAGAGGCTTTATGCATATTTAATCAGTCATCCTGGTAATTATACTTTCTAAACATACTGCAGCATCTTGGATGCCAGGCATCCGTTACATTCAGTGCTTCTTCCTGTGCAGCACTGTTCACTGTATGTCGAGTTGTGGTGATCGCATCAAAATAAAACAAACTGCAATTTTGTTTAAAATGAAAACTCGAAATGACTCAAATAACCATGTAACCAAACTGACTTATTTCATATGAAACATGAACATTATTTATACAGACGATACAAAAGCAGTTCATAAAATCAAATGTAATACAGACAGACGGTATAAAAGCAGGACATAGCTTCTGGGTCTGAAAGGTGAAGCCCAAGTGGAAATGTCTTAAACCTGCATTATATTTAATGGCCAGCAGGGGGTGATACATGTGGTTGCAAAAAGACTTCCAGTATTATAGCAGACTATGGGAAAATGATCCTCAGGATTGAGCTCAGTCATTCACTTTGGGGTCACACTGAATAAAAATGAAATCCATTTTGTAAATTTTGGAAGCAGGATTATCCGGGGTACACTCACTTGTGATTGACAAGTCGTTACCCAGTGAGTGTGCGGTTTCACACTTGGACCCACTGTTTCTCGTTGTAATACCAAGATGAGGATGGTGAAAATGGCTTCAAAAACCAATGGGTGACATCACGGTAGTGACGTCCATCTTTTATATTCTCTATGATGTCAGCCAGGAATGCCTATTTAAAGCACTGCATTGAACATAGTGTTTATTGCCAAATGGCCAGCACAGTCATCCCATTTCAGAAGCAATACAACATAAGGTGTGCAACAAATTAAAGGAAAAATCTGAACCCTTGACCCCCCCCCCAGAGTGAGGGGGGTTTATTCTGGTGGTCTGGCAAACTGTTTGACATACCCAGCCTCTCGCTCTTGCCCAAAGTCAGCTGTTATAGGTTCCAGTCCCAACATGACCCTGGTTGGATAAGTGATTAAGAAGATAGATGGATGGGAGATTTCTGACATAGATTTTAAGTCAGCGCTCTCTACTATAATCAAATCACAAAATGGGGGAATAACCTTTAAAAGACGTGTTTAATACAGAGACAGCTGCACTGAAGCTGTTCTGGCTCAACTTGTTACTAAGCAGGGCTTGGCGATTAATCAAAATATATTTTCAATTACAATTTTGGCTGATGAAAACAAAATAATTTTCCTGTATTCGTTCTCAAAGCGTGTCATTGTGGGGTGGTGATTAGCATAGTGCTTTCTATGTGGAGTTAGCTTTTTCTTTTTTTCCTCTGGATGGATTTATTCCAAGTGATGATTTCTGTTGAGAAGACAAATCGTTGAAATCTGTCTAGGATAATGATTCTTAACTTTTACGGCTGCAGAATTAACTGAAATGTTAAATCTGTTACAAATATAGCTTCCAACAATTATAAAAACAAGATAATCAAGATAAATCTACTTTTTTTTGCATTTTTTAAAAATGGTGGTCTTGTTGTGTCTGTTGTTTTTGTCATTCCTTTACAGCAGTGCACTTTCACCTTTACCTAAAACATCCAAACTCACTCTCTTACAGGCTGTGGCAGGTTTAGTTCAAACTCAGTCTTGATTACCAAGCGTAGTAAAACCAATTTAGCTGTCTGGAAAGGCAAGGAACAACAAATATTATTTTTCTTAAAAGTTCAACAAAGGCACGATAGTCCAAAAATAATTTGGATTATAATTTTTGCCATAACTGAGCATCCCTAGGTGAAGCTGTGGTTTCTGGGCAGGTCTCCTAAGACACACAAGTCTGCTGTTTCACACCCTGAGATGACTGCTGTTGTGAATTGCTGCTGCCTGGGCCTCCTGATACCTGTCTGCAGCCACAAATCTCCTGAGGTGGAGGCTACAGCCGTTAGACGGCAGCTGCCCATGCCAGGCGTGGTTTCAGGGTTAAAAATCCCCAGCAGTCTGGTCCTAAATCCTGCCCACTCCACCACTGCATTTTTTTAAAATGAATATTATTGGATTTTCATTTGTATTATATTTACAATTCAAGGCAACCAACTGTTAAAAAGACAGGTTTTTGAGTTCAACAAATGTGTGATGTTCCTAAAATTAATGAGTAACTACTAAATTGTGTTCTCACTATTTACCAAATCAACTGTGATTTGTCATATTCGAGCTGCCACTTCATGTTGGTTTTTCCTTTAATTTGTCACACAGCATGTTTCCTTTTATTTGTCATATATTTAAACCAACTACTGTATATAGTGATTGAACTCTTTAAGACTTCTTTTTAAAAGTTCCCTGTAGGTTTGTAGTACCAACACTCAGTGTCATCTTTCAGAGCATAACAGAAACAAAAATGTAAACATAAATCCAAATAAATTATTAAAATTGAAAAAAAGGGGGGAAAAAAAGGTTGTGTTTTTCTTTTTCTTGCAAAAGCAAAGTTACAAACTGGACAATCAACGCAGCTTACATCCAACCGTCTCAGGGTGGACTATTTGAATCCTGACGCATCACTGAGTGACAGCAGCTTTGAATTCATTTGAGTAAAGTCGGGCCATGACAAAAAGGCCAACAGTATCATCCTGTGCAGACACCTTGGTCTGTAAAAGCTGTCTGTGAAAGTATGACTGCTCAACCATCAGTAGCCAGGATCAGTACAGCAGCAAAGATGCCCACATTATGCCCTATCAGCTTCATCTGGTTCCAGAACTCCACCTTACGAGTGTGGTGCCAGTAACCAATGTTGCCGTCGATGAGCAGGATGACCAGAGGAAGGACAGTGGCCAGGATCTGAGCGGCCAGGCGGATATAGCAGCCGGAGAGGAACGCCAGAGCCAGAATGCCAAACACCACCTCCAGCAGCATCAGAGTGATCTCTCCCCCGACGATGTGGTTCAGATAGGCCAGCCTGTCCTCTTTGCTGTGCTGGAGGGAGTACACCTAGTGGGGAGAAAACAGTACTGCAGGATTTAAAATAAAAACAGGATAAAAACTGCTTGTATACTGTTTGAACTCACTACGTTTATTCAGAAATGCTTGGAATCTTATTATTCATATGAATGATTTTCTGGTTTGTACAAACTGATTTCAAGTAGGTTGTTTCATGCTGTTGTTGTTTGATCACTAAAAGTTCTAGTCAGAGTCTGCACATTTTTGTCTGAGCAGTAATCCAAAAAGAGAAAAACATTCAGTTTATAAAGATGCTAAGGAAACAAAACAGAAAACCTCCCATATTTAAAACCCATTTGGTTCACAATGATATGAGAATGTGAAAACAAAAAAAACTTCACATTTAACAAACTGAAACCAAACTGCCTTAAACACTAGATCACCATCACTTATCAAAATAACTGTGGGGTAATGCTGTCAACTAATCGCTGTTGAAATGTTCTTTTAACTAAATGCATTTTATGGTAGTTTGAATAAGAGCCACAAAAAGAAATGCATAATCCATCTTCTGCTGCTTATCTGGGTCATTGTGGCAGTGGTCTAAGCAGAGATGCCCAGACCTCCCTCTCCCTAGCCACCCCCATTCAGCTCTCCCGGGAGGACATCAAAGGCTTTCCCAAGCCAGCTGAGAGACATATTCTCTCCAGTGTGTCCTGGATCTGCCCCAGGGTCCCCTCCCGGCAGGACATTCCTGAAACACCTTACTTAGGAGGCATCCTAGTTAGATGTGTGAACCACCTCAACTGGCTCCTTTTGATGTGGAGGCATAGCACCCTCCAAATCAAAGGAGGAGTACTCAGAGTCCCTCCTGAATAACCGTGCTCCTCATCCTATCTCCAAAGCTGAGCTCATGCACCCTTTAGAGGAAGCTTGTTCCTGCTGCTTCTATCTGCAATCTTATTCTTTCAGTAATTACCCACAGCTCATGACCTTAGGTAAGGGGAGGAACATACCTCAATCAGTAAATAAACAGCTTTGCTTTCACGTTTAGTTCTCTCTTCACCAGAAGAGCCTGAATCTGTCCGTCAATCTCCCGCTCCACTCTCCCCTCACTCATGAACAAGACCCTGAGATACTTAAACTTCTCAAATGGCTTATAGGATAAAACTGGCTCTATAATCTACAGAAGTGAAATGCATCTTACCATGCAGATGAGATAGACTCCCAGAAAAACTTGGCCAGTAGACTGCAGAGATCTGCTGCGAGGTTTCTGTCTGTATACCTCCCCCGCCCCGCTGGCCAGGACCAGAAAACCTCCAATAATGGCCAGCGCTCTGGAGTACATTCGTACCTGCAGTGAAAAAAGTTAAGGCTGTAACAATCTGGGCCAAGTTTCTACAACCTTTTATGTGATAAAATAATCTACTTTCAGACTTGGAGTTGTGGCCCAGATCCAATTTTACTATCATGTGTGACAGCTCTAGTTTTGATTAATATCTTAAATGCTGATCCAAGCCAATATCAGATTTGGTAGCAGTTTAACCTCTTTCTTAAAAGTCAGAATTTAGTAAGTAAGGCACAGTAGCTTGTGTGTTGACACAATGCATGTTACACATTATGGACACTTGCTCAGACTGGTATCAAATATTACATTAAAAAAAAAATACTGGACAGACATAGATAACGCAAACTGAATTATTGTGACCCTTAATGCGCTCATGCCACCAGTTAAGCATTGCTCTAATCTCTTTAAAATGTTACATCACTTTACTATGAGTCAAACCCCAGGAAAAGCCACCCTACAATAGTGTACATTTACAATCAAAAGGGAAAGAAAAGTGGTGATCTGTGTTCAGAAGTATATCTGTCAATGAACAGCACTTACTTTGAGATCAAAGAATGCCACTCACCTTAAGCCATTCCCCGTAATACACCTGCTCTCCAGTGTATGATGCATAAGTACTAATGGCCAGCTGTATGGCAGCAGCCAAAGCAAACCACCTCCTCTTCACCCCAAATGACATGAAGCTGGCACAGATCACTGCAGCGCCCATGTCCACATACAGGTACGGTATGTGGATGTCTGGTTTCCTGTAGATGGCACAGAATTAAAAGTGTGTCAGATTAAACATTGTAGACTGGTTTAACAGTTTTTCATGGATCAGAATATGTTATTGTGATGCATTAGTTTGGGTTACATTATGGGACAGAAATCAATGCTTCTTCCTACCAATTTGACAAGTAAATATCGATTCATCTTAAGCAAATAAGATCCCAAATAACAAAACTGTTTTCTAAATGTATTTTTTTAATTATTTTTTTTTTAATACTGGCAATTTTACTTTGGGTCTGGCTAAAACCTCTTTGAAGGACGCTGTGTCATTTATATCATTTTTTACTGTTTGTTGTAATATTGCATATTGTACTTTAACTGACTTTGCACTTTGGCTGTCATTAGTTTTATTCTTTTTCTTCTCTAACAATACCTTAATTAATATTTAAAAATATTAACAATGAAATAGATACAGCAAAAACAGAAAAACAAAGAAACCGAAAAACACTACTCTTATCGATATACATGGTAACCACTAACAAAATATAGAGAATAAAAAGAAAAATCTTCTTCACACCAACCCTCTGCATGTCCTCCTTCACTTCCTCTTTTCCTCCTGCCTGACAGCTCCATTTTTAACAACCTTTGCCCAATATATCCCCTATCCCTCTGCACATGTCCAAACCATCTCAATTTTACCTCTCTAATTTTGTCTCCAAACCGCTCAACATACCTGTCCCTCTGATATACTCATAGGCCTACTTGGCATTTACAACCCAAGCAGGCAGGTTTGATAAATGAAAAGCTGCTGTAATTACAGGACAGTTCAAAGGGGTGTGGTTGTCCAAGTGAGACCATCCCACCACAGACTGAAACAATAACCACCCAGTGTACAAAACTGATTAAAACCACCACTAAGCAAGAAAAATTACAGCCTGCCTGACCTAAAATTACAGACGAGGCAAAATAGAACCTGGCATCTTAATTCAAACCACTTCATGTGCCCATAAACCTTCTGCCTGAGGATAATTTCTGCAGTTCAATCCCCAAGAGCTAGCAAGCACATTTTCACGTTTAAGATGAAAGACACGAACAGGTTGTTTCATGTAACTTTGTTGTCTGTAGACTCAACTTTTCCAGCAATAACGAAACTTTTCCACCTATAACCTTACTAATAACATGTTCTAACTTAAAGGCTGTATTGTCTTTCCTCAAAGTTTGACTCAAATTTAAAGCAACTAGCTGTTAGCTCGTTAGCTAACGTTAGCTAGCTGCTCCAAAGAGTCCTGCTCGTTTTTTCTTTACCTTTTTGAGTCCGCCCGTTCAGCAAACAGCATCAGCATACTGAAGCAGTTCCAAAATCCAAACCGGGTCAAAATAAACGCCCCCACTTGGCTGAGAAACCTTAACATCTGTTTCCTACTGGGACCTGCCATAGTTGCTGCTCATCTGTCCGCCAAGCGATACAGCGTCAGGTACCTAAATGACTTCCGGGCAAGAATACCTTCACGTGTCGAATTAAAAGTATACGTATGGAAGAGAATGTATCTTTAAGGCAAGCGATTACTTTCAGCTCTTATTTCGAAAAGACTTTTTGTTGCAGTCTTCTATTGGCTGATATGACAACCAACTGGGCTGGCCCTTTGGGCTGGACCAATAGCTGTACTGGCGGGACAAAAGCTGTTCGGCACCGCCATCTACAGGAGAAAGTTTATCATTACAGAAACGATTAGAGGACATTAGAGGAAAATGAGCCTGTGCCTGATGCTTGACCTCATTTTTTCTAAGTAGTAGAGAGGCTTGGAGATATTTCTTCTGTTAAAAAAATATTAACTGTTTGTGGTATTGATTAATTGTATTGTATTTGTAAATCACTCTTTTTTTTATTAACCACATAAACACAGCTGCAGTCAGGAGTTTGTCAAGAGTCTCCCAGTCTAACTCTGAATACACCAAAATATTTGTAAATATTTTCTTTTCTACGTTTTTTTTTAACAAAAAAATAATTTGTGCACACCTAAAGCAAAATGTTGATGTTTAATAGATTATTGCCAGTGCTTCAAAGCCTTCAAAGCTTTAATCTTATAATATAGTATATATACTGTGTATATTCTATATAACCTCTGTGGGGGGCACCTATAATTCCTCTACCCAGGAAACACCCTAGGTAATATATATTTGTTTTTTACTGTTTTGTTGTGTATTGTACTAAGGTAGCGAGAATAAATAATTTAAATGTATTTAAATGTGATTCAGTTTTGATTCAATTAGGTTTAATTTTCCTAATTTCATATTTAATTTTTCCAAATTAATTTTCCAAAAATAATTTATACATTTATGTGTAATTGTAGATTGTAAATTATCTGGTTGTTAAAACCCTTCAAGTCCCAGGGAAAAAAAA
Source organism: Paratilapia polleni (assembly GCA_015106735.1). Lineage (NCBI taxonomy): Eukaryota > Metazoa > Chordata > Actinopteri > Cichliformes > Cichlidae > Paratilapia > Paratilapia polleni. The sequence continues at coordinate 87,643 of VUQI01013714.1, forward strand.
GAAATGCTATGAACACACCAGTGACCTCAGTAGCAGCTACAGTCCTGGTCATAACAAGTATTCATAACAAAGGGAAGATACAAACAGTAAAAGAAGTAACTAAAGCCACCGGTGACAATAACAACTACCTGTAAACTACTGCTGACATTTAGTGTAACAGTTTTATAATGAAAGGGAATTCAATGTGGAACAAAAAAACCACAGGCCTTCACAATGACAAGACTCTCCACACTGCTGCTAATCCACAGTGAGGTTAATCTTGAGTAGATGAGACTAACCCAGATCCTGAAAATGGCTTAGTGTGAGTCCTACTGAAGGTTTAGTTGAGGGTAATTAGCTTCCTATGTCTCCCAGATGAAATGTCAGTTAGAGGTGATGGGAAAAAAAAAAAGCAGTGAAAATGTTATGTATAGAAATTTTGCGAACCACAGTTTGAGATGGACTCCAGGATGAATCACGCCAGTTACACTTTATTACTTAAAGTGAAATTAATGATTTTCACTTAATATTCAACAAACTATTTTAACAAATGAATAAAGTACTGCCAGTAAACCAGCTAAAAATGAAATCACACTTAGAACAAAAACACTTCAATCACCAAAAACATGAGCCTAAAGCCTGCATTATAAATGTCTACTTCCATATTTTGCGTCATACTGAAACAGCAAGATCAAAGGAAATAATTACACTGGTGGACCTCGCACTCCTTCCTTGTCTATGATGAGGATGACGTATGAATACACAATGAACCCAATCACACCACATACACACATCTCTGCATTTCTTTTTCCTGGAGTACTAATGTAAATTTTTCCACTTTATTTCAGCTTTAACTGATTTAGCACCAGTGAAAAACAACTGGGAAGCAGTGCATAGATCCACATATCCACAAGTTCACACACTCTTCACTCAAGCAGAGTTCAAAAAGACTCAGGTAGGCACTGGTTTACCTCAGTGGTTGAGCAGGTGACCATACGCCACAAGGGCCAAATGCAGTGATTCAGACCCGAGGCCCTTTGCTGCGTGACTTCCCCCCGCTTTCCTGTCTCCTCTTCACTGATCTAATAAAGGTGAGAAAAAGCCCCAAATATAACAAAAAAGAAAGACTCAGGCAGGAATTGATGTACTGATTCAACTTTATTGCTCAAGTAAAAGTGAAAAAGTGCAGACTCTAAAAAGTACTCAAAGCATAAAAGCTTTGAGTAGCTCTTTGAAGGACATTTCTACCAGCTATTTTTGTGTAAAGCTAACTGACCAATGTCTTCACTTTCTAATGAGCCTGTTTTGAAAATAAAAGGAGCAGAAAGTAGAGATTTTTTTTTTTTAATGTAGGGAGTAAAGTAAAAAGCTGTCAGAAAAACAGTCAAGTAAAGTACAAATACTTGAAAATGCTACTTAAGTACAGTAACTTCATTACTTCTCACTTAAGGATGAGGAGGTATTGCTGCAGACATTTAGTGTGACTGGGATGACCACTTGGCCATGAGTCAGGTGCTTTTATTCTAATACCTAATCTGAACTTCTTAAGTTTTGCTCTTGACAAATACCCTCTATAATATAATAAATAAAATGACTAAAATGAACACTGAAGCAATAAAAACGAAACCAAATCTGAACATTTTTAAACAATAAAAACCAGACTGAAATGATGAAAACTGCTCCAGAAATTTATTTATTGATTTGAAAAAGAATTCAAGACAAAACAAAAACTTATTAAAAAATATGAAACTATAATAAGTCTGCACAGATCCAACCATATTGTATTTTTGTATGGTCATCCTACAGTATAAGCAATGAGTCTGAGTTATCTTATTTGACACAACATCATTTCTAACAACTTGAAACCACAACTAACGCATTTTCCAAACAATAGTTTTGTCCTTCGGCTCTGGCTAAAACCTCTTTGGTGCACAAGTTCCTCAGTGCTGGAAAAACCCTGCAAAGGATGTGGTGTTCCCACGTCTATCATTTCTATTTGCATGTCTCACTTTCTCCACCATGGCATCAACAAACTGTAAGGATCTGTGTTCCCTTGCCCTCCTCCTTCCTGTTTAGGGGTCATGGCTCCTGATTGTTTAATCTCATCACGAGGGATTGGTGACATCAGGCCCAATCCTGTGCCGACCTCATCCAAAAGCCAGCAGTGGGGATCAGCTGCGATGAAGAGCAGTGGGGCAGCACAGATCAGTCAGTGAGCAGAAGCGATCAGACTAGAGTGAGGCACACAGTTGATGAGTTCTTAGGAGCCAGCACATTTCTCTGATTGTTGGGGATCCCGCCATTCAACAGGTAAAGACAAACTGTTTTGATCTTTTTTAAACTGACGACTTAAAGAAAACTATGATTATTGGAACAACCTAAAGAAATTATAGGATAATTAGTAGAGTACACCTTTTCAATCTGTCGTGACATTTAATGTTTTTTGAATTTTACTTTCTTCTTATAGCCAGGATGGCTCGGGATATGTCAGATAAGGAAATCTTGAAAATGGAGCTAGAACAGTTGAAGAAGGAAGTTAGCACACCTAGGACACCAGTAAGTGAAGAAAGTCTCTTCTTTTAACAGAATTAGCTGAATTTTATTCACTAAAGCCTTCTGTATTAAAGCAAAGTAGAAAACATTTAAGGGAGATATATTTTAAACGATTTGTGCAACTTTAATTGCCTCCATCTTCATGCTCGATCTTCTTTAATAAGCTTACATTTGTTTTCATCTTTCCTCTAAATAACAGGTGAATGCAAACTGTGCAGACACAATTGCTTTCGTGGAGGGACTGGCCCCGAATGATCCGCTGATTAAGGGCGTTCCAGATGACAAGAACCCCTACAAGGGAGACAAGGGAGGCTGCTTAATAACATAGCACATAGACATCCAAGGAAAAGTCACACAGTTTTTTATGAGAGTTGCTTACGTTGCTGTGATATTCCTGTAGAGTTTTTGTGGATAAAATGTACAGTAGAAAGAAAATTGAAACCTGTAATGGATATCTCCGTCACTGGATTACTGTATGTACCTGCTGATATGAAAAGGTTTCTTTGTCAATTAAATCCAAATAGCTGTACAAAGCTTCAACCTGACTTAGCTGCTCTGATTATTGATATACAGTACTTTAACTGATTTTTACTGAACTCCTACTGTACTTTAATCTGATTTTATCATATTGGTTAATATTAAATAGCGATAATTATGCACCGATTTGTGTCCAACATCCCTGACTGTAAGTCAACATAACGCTCACCTGCGTTACTGTACAAAGCAGGGCAGAGTCACAGGAGTGCTGCTACTGCTTAGTCTAATAGGATTTCTTTGCTGTGCCACAGTCGGTCACACGGGCCTGTTGACACGGAGCTGCTTCCTGTATCAAAGTCTTTAAGCTTATTCCACAGTTTATCCTGACTTCCATTTCGAGCTCTTCATCCAATTAGTGACGTTTTCAATGCTGGCATTAAAAACAAAACAAAAACAATTAAACTGCTCAACATTAGCGACACAACTTATGGTATGAATACGTTTTTTGAAGTGCAATTTTTTAACACTGTAATAATATGAAAGAGAGATGTTGGAGCTGCTGAGTGTAGATTACAAATCAGAGAATACAATAAGGAGCTTAAATCTAAAATGAATGCTGGTATTGTGGTGTGAGGTGGTAAAGATTTTCTGTATCTGTCTGTGTAGCAAAGAAGCTCAAATAGATGTTAAGCAAAGTGTTCTGCTAATTGTCCAGTAAGAGGTGCAGAGGGTGGTCAGGGTCCATTAATTGTCCACAGCCATTCACCACACACACAAAAAAACCCCCACAAAAGTGCATTCTGCAAGACAAAATCCAGAGCCTACCCCAGAATCTGAACCAGTCATGATCATCTACTCTACCCTGTACATGTCTTATCTGGAACTGGAAATAATCAACTATATCAATATCTGGATTGCGAAATAAGAAGTGGAGCACTGCCAGGAAAACACCAATAATGAGAGGGGGAGGTTAGATCAAAAAGTGATTTTGGAAAGGTAAAAGATATAAACATTACATTGAATCAATATATTTCATTACCATATAATGTATGACTGACCTATTTAACAGTAAAATAAAGAAATTATTGTATGATGACTGATTTACATAATTGTTATTAAAAAGAAAGAATAAGTAAGGATAAAAAGATCAAATGAAGAATCACTGTTAAACTGCGCCGACTGTGAGTCTAATAAAGGTTTTATCATTTTAATCTAATGGAACTGATGGGGGAGTGAAAGTATTTTGAAAAGCCTTAACATTGCCACTCATCACATACACATGCTCAGGTGTGGGATCATACTGATGCCAGAAGTATAGATTTTATTACCCTTTTTTGACGAGTTTATGATCTCAATCCCTAGTTCCAAGTCTTACTGAATACTGAATGGTCCCCATCAATGTGCAGATGGACAATAAAGTGACTTTTCAATAATGACTGAAAAGTCAAGACTGTATGAGTGTCTGTTGGTTTCATGGTCACATCTGCCCTTTGCTTATGATGTCTGGTTTGAAAAAGCTAAGATACCAATGGCTAAAATGTTCAACTCAAGGTTTCAAAACCAGGAATTTTTCAAATCAATGGGCACCGTCACAGCAACTACATTGATCTTTTATATGCAGTCTATGGGCAACCATCAGATAACTGCACCTGATCACAAAATATGGCACCCCACTTGATCTGATTGGTAATTAAAGCATGACCTAATGCAGGATGTCCAGATAGGGGTAGCAAACCTAAAAAAAAACCTTAGATTTTGAGATGTGATGTGTGACCTTCAACTTGAGTCTTGACCAGAGTCTGCAGTCTGAAGAGAGCAGTAGCCCGGCTTGAGTTCTCACAAATGCTCGAGGGCCCGGGCAGGACTGCAAACTTCATAAGTGCTTCATATAGTATCTGTCTGCCACGCTTCCACCCAACGTACAGAGCTACAGCCAAACTAGACAACATTGTACAAGATACAGGGTAAACTCTGGGCAGTTCACCAGTCCAGCATGGGACTACCAGAGAGAGACCGTCAACCATTCATATAGTCATCTATGACCAGTAATTAATCTAATAGGTATATCTTTCTACTACAGGTGAAACATCAGAGCACCAGCTGGTTAGATCCTAGAACCTTTGCAATGGGAGAAGGTTTGTCTTAATCACTGCATTACTGTGCCGCCTTATCACTTTCAACATATTCAAATTAAAAACTGAATCATTTGAGTATTTATCTATAAATTTATTGTGGCATATGTTGATTCACCTGTATTTCTCATGCTGTGACAAGTCTTAACTCCTGAAAATCAGAAGATTACTTTACTGCAGAACTGTAAAGACATAAAACAGGACATATGTGTATAAAGTCTAATACAACTTGTTCATAGCGCTTTATCTTAATTGCCTTATCAGATTAGAGCAATTATGAATATCTGTGATCTATATAGGCTTCCTGTGAGCACTTTAGTATGCAGTAACAAAATGTGCTGTCACCTTTAAATTACCACCTTAAGTGTTATAGGTTGAAGTTACATAGCTGGACAGGCAATGGACCTTTTGTCTTTCCAATGCACTCCATCTCCTGAGCCAAAGCCACCCCACTGATTGTTGCTCATGGCTGTAGCCACACAAAGAGCCTAGCGCAAAACAAAGTCATTAACATGTGAAGGTTATTTACATCTGTATACTGTGTTAAAAATATATCTACCTTAAGCTCTGCATTGAGGTTAGATTTCTGTCTGTCTCAATTTCAAGTTCCTTGGGGCCAACATAACAATTGTTGCTTCATTGTGGTTCATGCTATCTGTGGCTGCAGATTACAACGCTCAAAGTCGACTGAATGAGTCTATAACTTGAGTGCAAAGTTCATCAGTGGATTACATGATAGTGTGTTAAGAAAACTAGATCACCTGGCAGTGCATACATAGATATCCTCTTTGAGAAGAAATATAACATAGATAAAACAGGTCTACTTTTAATGCTATTACACAAAATTTCTTTTAACGTTTAAGAAGTCTAACACTTAAATCTGCCAATACAACTCTGTCCTTATAAGACTTGAAATGTCAAAACTTACTGAAACAGTTTCACTCAGATGGACTGTTGTAAAAACATAAATCTGGACGTGAAGTCCTACAAGACTTCAATAGAGTGCTATCTAAATTGTCTTATCAGGTAGGAACAGTTATGACTATCGCTGTCAAAATTTCCTATGAGCACTTTGGATTGACTGAATGGAGTATACACAACAAAATGGGTTTTAATTTTAATTTAAATTACTGAACAGACAATGGAACTTTTAGTCTACTTTAAAACAATTACCACTCAAATGTTGTTTAGATTCTCTGCACAGTTTGTGCTCTTAGTATTTTAAGATTTCTTTAAAAAACAAAACTGACTAGTACAAATTTTCTTTTGGTGTATTTGTCTGTGCACTAAATGAGGGCTCAGCAACTATCATTTATCAAAATAAAAACTATACACCATCATTATTATAATTTGTGTCATCACAAGAAAAATGGGCCTCTCATCTTTATCTTTATTGCTTGTCATAACATGTCTGGTGCTACATACCGATCTCTTGTACATTCCTCAGACTTTGGCATTCAGCAATAAAAGGCGCCTCATGAGGGGTCGAATGTTTAGATCACACCTGCCATCGCTGCTGTGTACACTCTGCTGCAGACCAACACCTAATCCAGAAATAGTGATTTGACTGTCTCCGAGATGTGGCTCTTGCTTTTCTTAGTGTGGTTGGTCATATGGGCAGGTGGCACATACTGGTACCTGTTTGGGAAACCAAGCCCCTTCTCGCTGGAGTCAGTGAGACCGCCTGGACAGCGAGAGTTTGATCAGAAGAAGCGCGACAAAGTCATCAAGCAAGGTAAAATTGTTAATAAAATTATAGCATGATTTAAAAAAAAAAATAAAAATTGTGAACTTTAGTCCAAAAGTTCAACTTATAGTCTGATTAGTAAAATATTTTACTTCTTTTACACCATGATATATAACAAATATGCAGAATCTATCTGTCTTATTTCTATACTTTTACAGTTAAGTCAAAATCAACCCTTTAAAAAAAGAGCAAAAAAAAAAAAAAAAACATTCAATTATTAATAAACTAATTAATTAATTAAATGCAATTAATAAATTGCATAAACAGGGGCACCACGGCCCCCCCTGTTAACTAACTGCCATGTTCACCATGGTTCACACTGTCACCTCCTGCTTATTTCAAACCTGCTGACTGGCCGGGGTGCTTCTGTGTAAAGTTTCTCTTTGTGTTAGCTTTGTGATAGACTGGCGCCGGTCCAGGGTAATGCTCTACCTCTTGGCCACTGACAGCTGGGATAAGCTCCAGCACCCCCACAACCCTGAAATGAATTAGTAGTTAAGAAAATAGATGAATGGATGGAAATTAACAGGATGATGCATATAAACACTTTTACATTTAAATAAAATGCAACCAATGCATGCATGTATGAAAGACTTTTTGTCACAGCTAATGTGAGAACCTTTTGATTTGCAGACCTTGTCAGTAGTGACACTGCAATCTACCTACCATGTGCTAATTATAGCTGTAGATATATCAATGTATCTACAGTAATATTCATTTTTTTCTTTATTTTTTTCATGCAATCACTACCTACCCACACAGTGCTGGCATGGTTGAAGCATGGTTAGCACTGCTGCCCCACAGTAAGAAGCTTCCCGGTTCCAGTTGGGCCCTCTCTCTGTGCAGTTTGCATGTTCTCCCTGTGCCTGCATGGGTTTCCTCCCACAGTCCAAAGACATGCATGTTAGGTTAATTCTAAATTGGCCATGGATGTGAGGTAGATAAAGTGCTCGAAGTGTGCAGATTAAAGCACTGTATGAATATATGCACTTTGAGTGGTCAGTAAGACTAGAAATGTGCTATATAAATGCATGTATTATAAAGGGTACAGAAGTGTATAGTCTCTGCTGTTACAGTAAACACCATACAGACATGACCCAAGCCAACATGATTACAATTATTTTGCCTTTTTTTAAAAATAATATTAAAATTATCATTGTACAATAATTGTGCCTCTCTTTGTTCTTTTACATTAAACAAACAAGGCAAGTTCATTAGTGTATTTTGGTATTTTCAGACTGAGCCAGGCTGTCTGTTCTCCCTGTTTCCACTTTATATACTAAACTAATGTTAAGCTAAGTTACTGCTAGCTCTTTGAGTTTTATATATATATTTATATATATATATATATATACATGGCTAGCCTAATTTCAGTATATATGTTTGGTCATAGTTTTTGCACTGCATGTATGTGTTTTCACATTTTGCCATATTTAAAACCTTTGTATTACACTCAGCACAGTTTTCTATGACACCATAATCCTCCCTTGAAACTTGTGAGTTTCTCATATCTGGGAAGGAAAAAAAATAGTTCCAAACAATTATTACTTATTAAATAAATTTAACTAAACAGGTAGTCTAATTGAAAACGAGATCTCCTTTTCAAAAGATGCCCGGGTATATATATATATAAAAAAAAAAGGATAAGTAGATAATCCACAAAAAAATAATGCACAGACAAAAACACAGGCTTTAAATTATATGACACTTTTTGAATAAATTCACTGTGGTCATAACTGCTGAGGTATAAGTGCTGATACTGTTATCTAAATGATCCCAGACTTGATAAAACAATCACTAAATAAAGTGACTGTTTTTCATATGTGTTTCATCTTAATTAGATTACTGTTATGCTAACAGGTTAATCTTCTGTTTTACTGCCAATGGGAAAACACAGATACAGGCACCAGTTCAGTGTTTATGACAGGAGAGGTGTGCAGTGCAACCTTCAGACTGCATTATACAGCATAGAGTTATGCAACACATTTTGATGTCTCAGTTTCAGAACTTGGTCACGATAACATTTACAATGCACCTTTATGATAACGGTGTGAAGTAGAACAACAGATTTTACTGTGTTTCTGTGCAGGTTTCAGTGTTGACAAAGTGCCCGAGAACCTGGATGTCATCGTCATTGGCAGTGGTATTGGTGGACTGGCAGCTGGAGCCACACTGGCCAAAGCAGGAAAGAAAGTGCTGGTGCTGGAACAACATGACCAGGCCGGAGGCTGCTGCCACACATACATAGAGAAAGGCTTCGAGTTTGATGTTGGTAAGAAGTTTAATGTGATTTACACATTAAACTACTCCTTATAAGGAGCCATATGACTTTATTCCAAATAGTAAATTGGAGATTCATTACATGATGTTAACAAACTGAATTAAACCAATCAAACAAACAAACAAACAAACAAACAAAAATCTGACACAGGAAGAACAGCCAAAACAATGAGAGTAATAAGCCAATAATGACAGTGATTGGCCAGCAATAGCACGCAATTCAGTCTCTTTAGTGTGATAGTTACTGCTTCAAGGCCTTGATAAGGCACATTACTGTAACTATTTAATATCTCTGAACAGTTAGCCACAGTGAAATACTATAGTTTTGATCTGCAACACAGTTGCAAGGGACATTATGAAACTTTATGTTAGGTTTCCCACTTTCAGGAGTCAACAAATCCATATTCAGATTTGCTCATAAGAAAACATGACAGAATTACAATTACAAATTTCCAAGCCCAAGAAGACATTATTAGAACTAATTAAAATCCAAACATAATAAGCTTACTACCACAGTTATAAAGAAAAGCAGGAAACCACACAGTCTGAAAAAAGTTGGTTGATCAGCTATCCTATAGATGGATTCTGTTCAAAATATATATTAGTTGTTCAACAGGTGCTGATACCAATACTGATTTTTATGGAGTAAAAAATTCTGATATTGATACACCAGCCCATATCTTTACTCTGGATTGACGATGATCAGCAATAGCTTGCCAATCGAGGCAATTTTTAGCTTGCGTTCCCATTAATACATTAAATCAATATTAGCATTATTATTAGACTTATAGTAAATTTAATCTGCCTTGCTATAGTTACGTAGGCATCTCCAAATATAACCAACACTTGCGACACAGACGTGTTGAGTGCGAGCGTTCACGCACACACGCATCAGTGCTCACACCCCTCTGCTCTCTTTGAAATGAATGTGCATGTGGGAAGCGGCTACAATGATCCATCATCGTATCAAAGGAAGAGAAAACAGAATGAGGGGATTTCTGTCTGTTAGTGTGAATTTTAAAATGGAACTTAAGGTAACTGTGTGTTTGCAGAGACCCCAGTTTATCACTTATTGGGAGGGTATGTTAAGGGGTAGAGGAGAGACAGGAAAAAAAAGAGCCAAGGCAAATGTTACAACTATTTTAAATGTTCAGCTCATAACCATCAGCCTACGTTCACTACTTGCGATAGCCAGCAAGGCTCTCCAACTTGATAGCTTACGTCCCTTCTTTTCATGCTGGAAGTGGGAAATAAACTCCTCGGTGTGTCTTCCTCTCTCCCACCAGCAGCAGCAATAGACAGAAAGATAGGAAGGTCAGTAGGTAGGTACATAAACAACATATAGTGATGCTAACATCTTATCTATGATAGGACAATATCAGTCAGTAAGCGATTTATCTGTCAGGCTCCAACTGTTCCAGTAGCTTCAACCTCAATCAGAAAAGCATGCTTCAAAACATTATTTCTTCTTTCTGAGCAGTTAAAACAGGTTCTACTAAGACTTCTTATAGACTCTCTAAGGAAAAGAGTCTAGCCATCATAGAGAAAGTGCAGATAAAGACATGTGCCTCAGCCATAATATTTGGCAGCTTCAAATTCAAGCACTCACCCTGTACACGGGTTTTTAAAATGTATGTTGTAGTGACTGTCTCCCTTTGAAAACAATTTATATTTTTTAGCTACATGAAATAACCACACGCCATATTCCAATTTTCTCTCATCTCCAGGGCTTCACTACATCGGTCAGCTCCATGAGAACAGCCTGTTACGTATCGTCTTTGACCAGCTCTCAGAGGGCCAGCTGGAGTTTCACCAGCTACATCCACATTTTGACACCATCCTGATCGGCTTGGGCAATGAGAAACGAGAGTACACCATCATCTCTGGGAAAACTGAGATGAAAGCTCACCTGATGAAGCAATTTCCTAATGACACAGAAGCCATTGAGAAGTACTTCAAAGTCATGAAGGTGCTGTTGTTTGTTTATCATTTCCACATATTTCAGTCTCATCTGTCTGAAGCAGAAGCTATAAAAATCAAACCCTTTCAAACTTCCCTGGTTTTCCAACAGGTCTCCTCTAAGAAGACCCACTATCTGGCAACTCTGAAGCTGATCCCGCAGTGGGTGTCTTTATTCCTACTGAAGTCAGGCATCGCAAACCTCATCTCCCCAGTTTTTCGCCTCTCTGGCACATGTGCAACAGATTTTGTGAACATGTTGACCAGCAACAAGGACCTCCACGTCATCTTTTCTTACTTTTTCTATGGTGTGTACTCAAAAAGATCACATTAGTGGAAAAAAGCAGTTTATACTTGCACTATAAACTAAGCAACGACTGTGAGGTTAAACATTGGATTTTAGTTCTAAAAATGGTGGTGGTGGTTTACACCCGCATCAGATAAACACTGTAGTAGCCTGCTGCATTGAATTATTGTTTTATCACAAAAAGATTAAAGATGTGCATTAGCCAAAAAAATGCAGACACATGGTGCTGCCAGCCTCACTTCTCACTAGTTTCAAAAATACTAGCAACACTAAAATCATTGTCCTGCCACATCATTCTAAAATCTGGGAACTATGTATAAAACAAACTGCAGGTCCCATGGGTCCCCAGTACGGGTGGGAGAAATTCAAGCCTGAGCTAAACACATGAGTCCACCAGTAGTTTTTAGGAATTATATATATTAGGTACAGTGGGGAGACAAGTTAAAAGCCAACATAAGATGTATAAATCAGGTGTTGGGCCACCACTTGTTGAAAGAAGAGCTTTAATGCACATTAATGTGTGTTTTAATGACTTTGTCTAACAAAAATCTCCCACAGGGGTTCAGGTGCGTTGAGCTTTGCTTACTGTTAACAGTCATAGCCTATGATTCACATCACTCACATATTCAAACCTTTCCTGAATTATGAATTGAGGCATTGACATCCTAAAAAAGATCACCGCCTTTGAGATAGAAAAGGGGACCACTCCACTTTGCAGTGACACTAGCAAAATTCTCCCCACAGCATAACACCACTATCTAATTTCCTCAGTAGCTGTATAGGCTACTGACTGAACCCTTGTCAAAGGTTGTGGTTTTTCCTTTAATTTGTCACTTGTCTCTATATTATCCAGGATCAATATGTTGATATATACAGATTACAAATCCTGACATAAATACAATAAGTTACTGTATGCAATGTGTACTGTGTAACAGGGCTGTGAAATTAATCAAATCCTTATTCAGTTACAATTTTAGCTTCCAGCAACTTATCAAACAAGATAACTGACATAAAACTGTTACTGTGCCTCATTCTGTTTTGCAGTAATTCTCTTCCTTTAGAATTTCAGCTCATCCATTTTCTTTCTACTTTTGTCCCTCCATGAAAGTCCAAACTCACTCCCTGCCAGACTGTGGCAAGTTTAGTTCAGTTCACAATGATTTATTTAACTTGTGATATAACTATGATTATTATTTTTGCCATAGTTTAGCAGCCCTACTGCATGACTGGATTACAAAGGAAGTTCTAAAAAAAAAAAAAGAGAATAAACTAAAGTAACAAACCCCTTATTTTGTGTACATTTAGGTGTGCCTCCAAAGGACTCCAGCATCCTGATCAATGCTCTCCTGGTTCAACACTACAAACGAGGAGCCTACTACCCTAAAGGTGGTGCCAGTGAGATTCCTTTCCACATCATCCGCACCATTCAGAAATATGGAGGAAACTGCCTGGTCAGAGCTCCTGTCTCCCAGATCCTGGTTAATGAACAGGGAGCAGCTTATGGTGAGAACTGAATCCAGCTCATTTTCTTTTTAAATTAGTGAAAGGCTAAGATGTTGTCAAGCAAAGATTTTATATATATATATATATATATATATATGTGTGTGACAGGTGTAAAGGTGAGAAAAGGTCAAGAGGAAGTGGAAATTCATGCACCGGTGGTTGTTTCAAACTGTGGCATCTTCAACACCTTCCAGAAACTTCTACCCCCTGAGATTCGAGCCAAATCAGGTGAGAAACCTTACTGATTTTGAGGTAAAGCTGGCCAGAGTGACAAATGCAAGTGAAGACATTACAAGGTGATACGTAACGTTTCGATATTACAGATATTCAGGAAAGACTGAACATGATGAAACATGGCAGAGGATCATTCTTGATCTTCTCTGGCTTTGATGGAACTGAAGAGGAACTGGGACTCGTTCCCACCAACTTCTGGCTGTTCAAGAACAACGATATGGACAAGTCGTGAGTATGCAGAACAGTCATCACAAAGAAGACAGAAGCAGCATTAAACAACCACAAGGGGGTGCTGGCGTATAAGTAAAATACAAGAAAAATCTCTTCAGCGCAAGCCTTCCTCCAGGTTTACACGTTTTTATAGATCCAACCTTATTTGACAACAAAGAAAAAAAACAGAGTAGCTAAAGATTTACTAAACATTTGACATAAAAAAATTCCTATATATACTATATGTTGTTACTTTGTCAAAGTTATACATCAGAGGTCCTTTCTTGTTCACTAGATGGAGCAGAAGATCAATTGGGTTTCAGATCCTCGACTGACTCTGTTATATATGGGCACACGGCCGATAAAGCTCAGATTCCTCTGTCTGGGGGAGTCTAATCTTTTTTTTTTATTTTATTTTAGGATGGAGGACTTCTTTGCAACAAGCAAAGAGGAAGCACCTGATAACATCCCCATGATGTTCATCACAGTGCCATCTTCTAAAGACCCTGAAGCCAAGATAAGACATCCTGGTACAATATTACTCACCTTTTCAACAGTTTCCAATGGAAATTTATTTTCAAAAGAAAGATGTGTAAAATTTAAGGGTTAAAAGACTGAGACCTAATAAAACATATTTTAAAGGGAAACTAATATGCTCAACTCCATACTGTCTAGACTCTGCTAGAGGAGCTTTGCATGATTCACAGTTCAGAATAATCCTTTTTTATACCAGCCCTGGTGAAGTCCCTTAGTTTATCTACTGTGAAACAAGCCCTTTTAGCTCCCTTCAAGCCAGGTTTCTTCTGATTGGCTGCCCCTCATTAACAAAAGGTTTGAACAGCAGTGGGATGACCCTATAAGGATATCCCCTCTCTTTGACATTATACAGAGCCAAGAGAAGAAAAAACAGTCAGAAACTGAGCATTTAGAGCAGACTGAACTTTTTAATATGAGCATCCGCCTCTGTAACAGCAAATATGTATGACAAAAAATAAGAAAAGCATAATAGCTTTGAAGATGTGCTACTATAAAATACCCTTTTGTGTATCCTTTATGATCTGATACAAAACTGAGAGTTCACACAAATTAAATGTGGTGACTTATTGTTCATGTCGACAGGAAAATCCTGCATGACAATACTCACCATGGTTAACTACGAGTGGTTTGAGGAATGGAAAGACACTACTGTGCGCAAAAGGGGTGATGAATACTTCAACTACAAAATGAGGTTTGCTAAGAACCTCTTTGACTGGGCCTGCACTTTATTCCCTAAAATCAAAGACAAGGTAGGATCTGTCATGTTTAGATATGATTCTTCTATTAGTGTATGTTAATATTAATTTTAAAAAATGCTACTTGTAAGAAATAGAGACACACGTGAAATGACAATAATATATACATGCTTGTTGTTTGGCATGCCTTAGTAAAATCTACATGTGTTGTTTCTCAGTTGGTTTTCCAGGATGTGGCAACGCCACTGACCAACATGCACTACCTGGGTGCTCAACGTGGAGCCATGTACTCCGCTGAGCACAACCTGGAACGTTTCCACGCTGAGGCTGTAGCCAAAAACCAGTGCAACACCCCCATCAAGAACCTCTACATCTCAGGTTTGAAAATTTGGATTTTAAAATCCTCTGCCAGATAATGTCTTTGTGATTTGTGTGATTGTATGGTTTGAAATCTTATCAATCAGGTTTCAAGACAGAGCATACTACTGAGACAGCAGGAGGAAAAGTGTTAAATGGCTTTTTCTGGCATTAGATGAGGATCCAGCAGGATTGTATTTTGTTTGTTTAATTTTTCTAAGGTTTTCTAAGGTTTTGAATCACCTAGAAATCACTGGATTTATTAAAATAATCATGTAATTGGTTTGATAATAAGCTTTATAAGTATTAACAGAGGATTTTAATGTATGACCACTTTTATTTATAATTTTCATAAATGACTCAGGTGTAAAAGTTAGAAACAGTGACATTCAACTGTGATTGGATGGTGCCATTTTATTTTATTTTATTTTATTTAAGTATGTTTTCCATGGAGCTATTTTATATACAAAAGTGACATATATTGCCTAAGTGGTTAAAAAAAGTAAATGCAGACTTATGTGCTATACAGCAAATTTTAACTGATCTTAAATTATTGTTGAACTGTGGTATAACAAAATGCATGCTGTTTTCTAGATAACTGAACAAGAAAACCTGAGTTAAACTGAAGGAAATATTATTACTTTTATTGGGACACAAATTGAAAGAATATCCTCTTAAGATTATCTTGGTTTCAGGCTTGATGACAAGCTGTTCTTTGAAAAAACATCAACTACAATTAATCCCAAGACTATCTGGTCCTTGAAAATCATCATCTTATTCATGACATTGGGAAATTGGCTTTTGAGTACAATGCTCCACACAAGTGGAACAATCTACAGAAGGTTGTAAAATTAGATCAACTAATCCCTTTTAATCAATTTAAATCCCTTTTGGTGGACACTGAGCAGTGTGAATGCATGTGCTTTCTTGGAATCAACATCCTTTATGTTGATGTCCTTGGCATGTTTGTTGTATAATTGTGATATACTGTATATGCAATAACTTTTATTGCTTTATTATATTGTAATCAGGGGTTCCTTGCAAAAGACAGTTTGCACTCTGTGGCTCTTCCTGTTTAAATAAAGGTTGAGGGAGGTGGGACGGTTGACTAGGATAATGC
This sequence comes from Paratilapia polleni, assembly GCA_015106735.1. Classification (NCBI taxonomy): domain Eukaryota; kingdom Metazoa; phylum Chordata; class Actinopteri; order Cichliformes; family Cichlidae; genus Paratilapia; species Paratilapia polleni. The sequence continues at coordinate 103,733 of VUQI01013714.1, forward strand.
TTTTAAATATCCTTTCCGGTGTAACTGTTAATGCCAAATTAGCCACTTTTGCTGGTTGATTCTACTGAAAAACATGATCATAAGAAAGTCCCAAAGCAGAGACAGATGCATTATTTTTGTAGCTTTAGAAGAAAGAACACAAGCATTTGAATCTAGCCTCCAAGTAGTTGTGTCTCTTATTGTGTTCCAGGCCAAGACGTGTTCAGCTGTGGGATAGCTGGCGCTCTGCATGGTGGACTCCTCTGTGCCTCTGCTGTGTTGGATCACATTGTCTACATCGACTTGCTCCTCCTCAAGAAGAAGCTGAAGAGGAGGAAAGCCAGAGAACTGGCTCAGCTGGCTAAGAAGAAACTGCAGTGAGCATGCTCTCTACTTCCCCTGCAGGACAATAATGAAACTGCATAAACCTGGTACAAAAGGACCCTTGGTTACTGTGGGACGCTCTCAGGAACACACCACTTGTCCAAATTCTCCCTTATATAATTCTCAGATTATAAAATCTACACCATAGTGCACTTATTCGATGGCTAGGATGTCCTGTTTGTATTATGGGAAATAATTCAATTGCAATGAAGCCTATTAGAACTAGAATTTAAAACATAACAGCCCAAGATGTTTTTATTGTTTTGTTTTGTGAGCTGAAAACCACTGCTCTAACAATAAGTCTTAGCCAGATAGCAAAATTAAGTATGTAGCATGCTGGTTCACTCATTTCATTTCATTTGATTCATTTTTGCATCATATTTTGTCACATTTACGCATCAATTTCTCACTTTGTTTGGGTTTAAGGTTTTTATGGTAATCACAAATTATCTTAATAAAGCAGTTTGTTTAAGAATTATAATTGAGCACTGGGGACAACAATCTATCGGGTATTTACTGATGTTTTTAGTTTTAGTTGCTGTGTTGTCATTACACAAAAGTGATAGAAAACAAGTCTTAACAGTTAATCGGATTTTGTAGCTCTTTAGAAAACGGCATTGTTTTAATATTTTAACTGATAAGCTTTGGGGGTGGGGATGGTTTTTGTGGGTTTCCTGATGGTGGCTCACTGTGCTTTTTTTCATTGTTTCCAAAGGTTAACAATTTTGTCTTAACAAGGTACCCATGGGTAATGATACAGTGTTCAAATTCTCATACTGTTCAATATGAACCAGCTATGTTAAAATGACCATCACTACTCATCGTACCACCTACTGTAACCTCATCATTTGATATGTGTGTATATATTCTTACTAGTTTTGTGTGCACATACAAAACAAAGTATAAAGACAAGGATTTTTTTCCTTTTATTGCCTTGTGTACAGGTCTATGTTAAACCCCACTGTTCTGCTTTTGTACTTAAATGATCTTTAACTTACTTGTATTGAGAGATGAAGTATGTTTCACCTCATGTTATCTCTTTACTTAATTTAAAACTAAGGAATGTCAACAAATGTGTGAATCTTTTTGAAGTGAATGAAGTGTTGCTGCACATGCTCAATAAACATGAAAGATTATGCAAAAAACTTTATGGAATAATTTGATTAAAAGTTCAGCCACTTTGGCTGAAAGTCAGGACAACACTAAGATCTGTCTTTAAAGTCAGTTAAATAGTGTTGAATAATTTTCTCATTATATAATAGCAGTTAAATAAGAAATCCTAGCACAAAAGAATGATAAGTTCCTTAGGTGAAAGCCTACGTTTATAGGTGTGATCATATGAGTAAATCACAAATCAGCTTATTAATCTTTCAAGAATAATACGTTATAGTATTATGTCAAATAGATGACTATTTTTGCTGTTCATTTAAAGATCCTTTACAGGTGAAGTGAGATTATAAGGCCCCTCTGGGTTTAGTTCCCACCTATGTTGTTCTGACCTCACTTATAACCCTTGTCTTGTTTGTTTAACTGCTGAAATCAAACATATGAGGGGAAACCTCAGACTTCCTGCACTAAGTGAACATTTCCTCAGTAAACGGTGGGCAGATTGGCTGACAAGCTGTGGTCTGTAGGAGACGACTGGGGGGATCCGAGGAGAAGAATGTCCCCTCTGTCCAGGCAAAAAGGAGGGATGCCTGTACCTCTCTCCCTCCCTGCTGGACTCCATCCTTCTGTTGTGCAAACCCAGGGTAGGCTCTTACTGCAGGTAAAGCTATATTGAAAAAGCTACAAGTTTTACTTTCTTTCTTATAATGTTTTAGAATTAAAAAGGCCAACATTAAATTCAAGGAATGAAGAGTAAAATCAGAAGGAGGAGTTAATTATACTGACTGTGCCTGGCTGGAACTTCAGTAGACCATAACTTGTAATTACCATGGTATGATAAAGTGCACAACTTCACCCAAAATAACTATTACTTTCCTACACTGAGTTCTGACTGACTCACAGGCCCACTTAAATTCAGTTTTGCCTTTTTATTTTAGTTGAGGAATCAAGTTAACTCATCTTTTTTTTTTCCTAGTGACGTGGCTTCACGGGAGTCGGCCCGTCAGATGGCGGGTCTGTCCATTAATTTGCACCAGGCCGAAACTGCGCAGCAACTATTGGATGCAGTTCATGGTGCTCAGAGATTTGAATAACAACAGTTATTGGATGGTCTGTGTTGAAACTGGTTCATGTCCCCTCTGTGATTCATAACTTTGATTATTTTGTCCAACATGACCTAAATCCTGCAAAAGTAATTATATTTCCATCAACCTCTGCTGTATTTTTTGTCAGTAGCAAATGTTAGCATGCTAACATGCTAAACTGGCTACCTTTGTAACATTACACCTGCAAAACCTCAGCAGCGCTAGTAGGGGTAGCATGGTGACTCAGGGTTTTGGGTTCAAACCCTTCTGTGTGAAGTTTGCGTGTTCTCCCCATGCTTCTGGAGGTTTTTTCTAGGAGCTTCAGGTTCTCAAGCAATCAAAAACATGCTAGGTTAATGCAGGATTAGAGACCTAACCCTACCCTGAAACTAGAGTTGGTTTGTCTACATTAATACCAATACAGATCCAGTTTTAGGTTTCATGGAGCCAGGAATTCTAATAATTTACACTTACCTTCACCTTGTAGATTCAAAAGGTTTGCTCCTATGTAATTGCAAAGAGTAAATACCAGAGAACACATTTCACTTAAAATACAACCACATTCTCAATAGAAAATTATGTGAGCTAATGTGGGCAGATCTGAGGAGGAATTTTAGGTTTTCTTGACCAGCACAAACACCACCTCAACCCCCTTTCTCTTTTTTCTCTCACAGGCGGCTCCCACATGTTTAGACATGCTCTTACACCAGGAGAGGCCCAGAGGGTCGGATTTTAACAAAAGCAGTCCACTCTTTCCACTTTCTTGACTACTCTGCCTTATCTACTCTACCCTGCAGATCCACACTGTTAAATTAATACTGCACATGACTGCTGTGATTCAGTGGCAGTCCAACGACACAACCACCTTAAAAAATGCATTTACATAAAGCAAACAGCAAAACTTGCAAACACTGTAGTGGCAGGATTGGCTCAGCGAGTAGTCATGTTACTAGGCTCTCGTCTCTGTGCTTCAGCCAGATTTTCTTCTTTTCCAGATGTTGGAGCTCCTCCCTGCTGGCCTGCCGCAGCCTCCCACAGCATGAACGCAGCCAACAGCCACAGCTGCTACCAATCTGAGAACTCTCATAAGAAAGTTTTAGGCGACCTGGATGAGAGGAAGACCCAGTCTGAAGTTACCACTTAGGATCAGACTGGCCTTAAAGGCAAGAGCAGGTGAAAAAAGAGCCAGCTGAGTTAGAGGTCACTCCTACTTTACTAACATATATCTTAGTTATTTTGAGGTCCTTTCAGCTTTTGCTGGATTTATAAGCTTAATGTACAGCTTAATCTTTACATAAGAGAGAGGGAACAACTGATTTCTTCACGTTTCTCTCTTTTGATTCCTGCAAATCAGACTGCTGCTGTTTTCCCGCTTTGTTCAGATCAAAGATCTCTTCTCCGATGTCAAGAAAAAGCTGCTGTTTGAGGCCAACTTTCTGTTGACCTAAATGGAAAATCCAAGGAAAATGGCAGCTTCCCCAATTCTCCTTCTTCTGCCTGAAAATCGTTCCACACTCTGAAACATGACTATTCACCATTTAGAGAACAAACATTTAGAGATTTACATTTACATTTAGAGCTCAAATACAGATTAAGTTAAATCAAGAATTTATACCACATCACCTTGACTGTAGAAAAATTTAATGGTCATTTTTTCATGTTTCTGGCCTCTTGAGGAACACAGTCCAACATTCAATCTCTTAGCTCTGTTTTAGGTCCATACTGTCTCTTGAGATAAATATCTGCCTCTTTAGCTGATAATGCACCACTGTGCTCATCATCTAGCTGCAAAATGCATCTCTTTGGTGCTTTGCAGGTAGGCTTTAGTCAACGAAAAGCACTGAATCACAGGCAAGCTGCTGAACAATGAGCTAAAAGTGTCTTAAAGTCTAGTCAAGCTTTCTCTGTTGACTAATTACCACAACTGACTCCTTCCAGATTCTCGGTTTTCCTTTCAGTAGCATCTGACAAATTTTTAATGATAACACATGGCCTATAGTTGCTTTAAAATCAAGAAACTAATTATCAGACTACACCAGTCAGGGCAATTCAACATGCGAGCGTCAACCTCGAGGGCTGAAAAGCCTAAAACTGCAGTTCCTCCAATGGCCACTTGAGGCTGGCTCCAAAAGTGAGTCAATCGCCATGGACTCCCACATTAAAATGTCCAAACGTACAGCAGAAATACACATGGTGACAGCCTGGTTTTGGTGGGTGGAATTTCAGTATTTAATTAGTGTGATACTTAGCATTAATTGGCAGGTATCTGTGCACTGCACCCATATCTCACGGTGGTACGACTGCAACTCACCAAATATGGTCCCAAACATGGCAGCAGCCAAAATGCTAACATTTAGGTTTTAAAATGCAGAGTCCAGAAACCAGTGGGTGATATCATGGTGGATATGTCCATCTTTTATATACAGTCTGTGGCTGATAATCGACAGGTGAGCAGCATATGCTTCACATAAGATCATTCTCATGCACAGTTTAATCCGGTGGATTTAAATTCATCACAATGCCTTCTTTTTTAACTCACTTCCTCAAAATTTCTTCTTTGCAGCCTATCATCTAAAAGAACCAGATCTTGGCAGGCCTCTACTTTCCCTTTTCAGCCGTTTGAAATATTTGACGTAAGGCTGTTGCATGTTTGGAGTTTGGCTGAGAGAGAGAAAGGGAGAGCAGGGTGGAGAGAGAGGAAACAGGTCCAAAGCATAGAGGGGCCCAAAGACAGGAGAACACTAGAAGCTAACTTTGTATTAAGTAGCGGCATATCTTTTAATGAAAAAGTCATTTTAAGTATCCAATCTGCTTTTTAAAGTCAAGCTTCTGTTCCTTAGAAAAGCAACCACCACCTCTACATCTGCTTACTAGAACAAACTGATCTCTTTATCCAACCTCTATCCATTTATTTGAAACAGTGCAACACAGTGAGTGGGTGGTACATTGTTACAGAGAAAACAAAAGGAATTACCACCTGCTAAACCACAAAGTCACACTTGATTACATGATCATAGTTTAGGCTGTTTTGAGCTGTAATGATGATAAGAATCTCTGGCTTTAATCCATTATTAACAATTTTAGATGGCTGTCAGGATAGGAATGAGAATCTGAGCATGGTAACACAGAAAAAAGGTAATTTTTAATGTGGCTGAATGAAAGAATTTAACTCTTTGCTCTTTCACACCCATCTGCATGATGTGACTGCAGCTCCTCCTTTCAGTGGATGTTTCAGACATGATCCAGAGTTTCATATTTCACCATTTAGTCCCCACTGCAATAAGCCCATCCTCCACTAATCCTCATTTCCCTAATGCATCCGCATTCGTCATCCATTTCTGCCTTGTGTTTACATGGTGAAGCAGCTTGTGAAGTTGGGGTGAGCTTAATGCAAACAACAGTATGCACTAGAGGGGGCTCGTCTGTGGGTTTGATCCCAGTCAGCTCTCATAAGGAGATGACTCCTTAACACATGGCTATGATACACACAGTTGTTTTTTATGTGGTGTTTTTCCTTTTTTGATTCAGGCATCTAAGTATAGAAAGTTATAAATGCTGTGCAGGCTGAGCAACCCTCTGGTGCACACAGTGATTGTGGGATATGTAATGTAATAAATGTCACTTAACTTAACACTTAAGGGTTTTTTTTTCTGACTCAACAGAAATGAAGTCTGAAGTTTCAAAGAAATATTTAAAGGAACAAAATTAGATTTGTTCTTAATTCAACAACTTACCCTTTCCACATCTGTACAAATGTGTTACACAGTTTGCCGAGACATGCTTAGGTCTTGATCTTCACACACCAAATGTTTACTTTTGCACTTAACACAGATGTGGGGAACATTTGGCCAGAAGGTGGCAGACTTAATTCCTTCATGGACTGTAAATGTTTTTTAATTCAGATTGATGTTTTGCGTACATAATATTAAAATAACACAGAGCTGCAGAAAGTACAAATGCTGCTGGACTGTTGTCACTAAATATACAGTCCAATCAATTACAAAGAAAAGCAACATATCTAGCACTATTATTTCTTTTGAGCCTAAGAAACCAGCACACAGGTATGGTATAGGATGTCATCTGCTGTGTCTCCACTTCAGTCTCCAGCTGACTGTCACTAATTCCTGAGTCCTAATCTCCCGTGAAGTGTAGGTTTTGCATTCCCACTGGAAGTGGGGTGTTTTCTCTGGCCTCTACTCACTGGTTCCAGGTCTGAGTCCTTGCAGCACGATGATCCCAGTGGGGTCGTACCTTCGTGTTTTTAAATCAGCACTGAGGCACTGCTGACAGGCAGGATTAGTTTAAACATCTAAAGGGTTTCAGGTATAAAGTGTACAGACTTTTGGGGCATGTTTTGTGCCCATTATCCTATTCATTTCCAGCTTCATATAGGGTTTCAGTATGAGATAAAGACTGAGGAAAAGCTGGAGGTTATTATTACAGACGAGATGCTCTGGCTCATGATTCACCCTCATTGAACTCATGTGTTTGGTCTTCCAGTGGGATGAGTGTGATTAAACTTCCCCACTGCAAATGCTGCACCACAGACAAAGGCATCACTGGGACCACAATGAGGGACTCCACCTTTTGCCTTCTGGTCTGTATTTTTTCCTGCAAAGTAAGCTGCCAATCCAAGTGATTTTGTATCCTTCATGCCACTGAGTGCCTGTAGTTGTGCACAAATTTAGGATTTTCTACATTACATTGGGCTTTATTGGTCTTTCTTACCAGTTTTGCACTGTCTTCACTTCAGCCTACACAAAAGATAAAACCAGATAACAAAGATGTGATGGGAGAGTAGGGCTGCAAATAATAATTATTCTTAAAAGTGGATAATCTGTTGATAATTTTCTTAATTTAATTAATCTGGTCAATAAAATGTCAGAAAATGGCAAAAAAGCCCATTCAACTTTCCCAAACTAAAAGCTGAAAAGCACAGATGTCATTTATTGTTTGGGTAAATCCCTAAAAGATTTACTTTTCTATGACAGAAGACTAAGAAGTACAGAAAAAGGTCAGATTTGTGATCTAGAATAAAAACTGAATAAATGCTAAAGCTAAATTAGAATCTAAACTAATAAATAAAGCATTGATCAGCAATATACAAAGAAATCCTTTGAGAACTGAGAACTCTGATATTATTGAGCCTGTATAACTAGTTGAAATGTGTGCGGGTGGAATATACATAGCTACAAGTGATATAAATGAGGTACCCTACTTGTTATGGCTTGTACTGCCCTGAAGGTGCTGGAGACAGGAGGAGATTGCAGGAATCACTTTTGTTCTGTTTTTACACAGACACAGACATACTAAACAACAAAAGAGGTTTACCTTTGCTCTACTACACAAGTTTATGAATAACGCAAATCAATGGAAGCACAAATATCAAGACAAAAATTAAATTTCCTTCATGGAATTGGACATATTCCTAAAATGATAGACTAAAGGTGAATTTGAAAATGCCAGAAAAAGCTAGGAAGTATATTGTTTCCATGATCATTTTGTCAAAGGTTTCTTTTAGGTTAAAAATAACTGTAGTTTGTCAGGGTGGAACAAATGTTAGTTACTTTCGAGATATTAAATCTACAGCAACCCATTATGTTTGATGAGACTGCACTCTATGTTATGCATTTTTTATTCAGCAAAGTCATAGTGCATTACTATACAGTAGTACAATATGTTCCTATCATGTTGAAAAAGTTGCATGCAAAATCCACAGCATTAGTACAGGCAGGCCATGAGGTCATGAGGCCAGCCAACATCAGCTGATGGCTGAGATGATATCCACCTTCACATGCAACAGGTAAATCTCATAAAGGGTGTGCTATTTAAGATGTTTTTGCCAGCAATCCACCTCTTCCCCAGCTACTCCTTTCATGCTTTCCATATATACACATAGGAGGGCAGATGGAAAAATTACTGCATATGGAAATATTAGTCTTCTTTTGGCTATAGCTATCTTGACTGAAATTACATTTAAGTAACATGTGCTCTGTAATAAGATCATTGCAGAATATTCACTATTAAAGATCTATCAGGTCATTAAATTATTATTGCAGTGGCAGGTTGGGGATGGTTCCTTCATAAAAATGGGTTTGATCATAGACCAATTCATTGAACATGGCTGTTAAACAATAGCTCTGCTACAGATTACTTAGATTACTGGATGATAAATATATTTCCTCTGTGCAGTTTAATAGGGTCATCCTCTCTGTCTTAATCTTTCTCTGTGACTGTCTCAGGATGCACAGGTGTGTATTAAATAGAATCACACAGCTAGTGAATATACTATAGGATGCTGGTTTTAGTTGAGTATTGGGATCAATAATTTGTACTAAGCAAAGATGTACGTAGCATAGCAGATAACAGCCACGAAGGAACTTCTATGAGATGAAAGATGGTATATCTCTGGTGGCATATATAGATGTTTTTGTGTGACTAACCAAAAATCCTTGTGCCTGTTTTCATTTATCTTCCTTAAGGTTTTGTTTCCGAAGCTGAAGTCACAGTGCAGAGCACAGCATAATGCAGCCAGCACTGCAGCTGTAAGTGTTTCCAGATGCTTAAAGAATTGAACTCATGTGTGGGACAGAACAAAAAGATGTTCCCCTTTCCCTCATTTATCCAAGCTATTCTCTGTTGCTGTCATCATTGTCATCCTTTCCTGAAATCCATTTAGAGAATGGTCCCTGCTTTTTATGTAGCATTTAGACATTAAAATGTAAAAAAGAAAAAGCACTTCCCTAAAGCGCTGATATCAAATTTCAAGAATATGGAACAGAAATTAAAAAAAAAAAAAAAATCCTGGTTAGAAGTAGGAGGAGTACTGCAGGCTATAATCTTTTCTTAAACTTTACTGCTGTGAACGAGACAATAAAAAAAACTCAGCAC